>VXBQ01014564.1:0-26018 GCA_013400175.1 Phainopepla nitens | reverse complement strand
TGACATCATGCTCAATATATAAAGTGGGGGAAGAAGGATGAAGGGGAGGACATTCAGAGTGACAGCATTTGGCTTTCCACGTCACCATTATGTGTTACCTGTTTCCATGTGTCATCATTATGGGCTCTCCTTCCCTGGAGATGCCTGAACAGCTGCCCGCCCGTGGAAAGCATGAGTTGATTCCTTGTTTTGCTTTGCTTGTCTGTACAGATTTCTTTCCCCAATTAATTTGCCTTTATCTCAACCCACATATTTTCTAATCTTTTACCCTTCCAATTCCCTCCCTGATCCCACCAATGTGAGAGTGAGTGAGTGGCTGCATGGGGCTTGACTGTTGGCTGGGGTTAAACCACAAGAATCTCTTTTGGTGCCCTGTGTGGGGCACAAAGGGTTGAGATCAGGACAGATCTGACTAAAATAAAATTGTTATAAACATTCATTGTATTGGTTTAAGACTTGCTGGTTACAATGTGGATTTATTTGCTCTCATACTTGTGGTATTTTGCCTGTATTACAGCAATAATTCCTTACTTGCAGTACATGTTCTGTGTGGTGTATTTTATGAGATGGACTTATCACATGATAGTGTCACCACTCACCAATCTGGTGTGCCTATATTTAGTATTGCAGGGACCTTTGCGCTTTGGGAGTCACCTACTGGGAGCAATTAATAATCACATCTTTGTTTTTTGGTTCCTCAGAGGAACAGCCGATGAGGGAGACACCTTCTTGTATCTTTTTCTCCTCCTGTTTTTCCTTCCTTGTCTTCCAGGCTGGTTACAGCAGTCAAGATTTTAAAGATTTTTAAATATCCTTTGACTGCCCTTGAAACCAGCCCAGCTTTTTTTACTAGGAGCCAGCATGTTGTTGCATATGGTTCAGGTCTTGCTTAAGGTCAGACAAATAACGAATAACATTACTCAGAGATCTATCCAAAAGCTGGATAATTCAGAATGGGAGCATGTTTGGGGTTGTATGGGCCAGTAGGAGTACTACCTACCACAGAGCAGTGGGTTGCACTAGTTCTCATGGCAAATGCCCACCAACAGCATCATGAAATGAAGCAAAATAACTTGTTGCAAAATACTACTGAGATATTGTGTTAGGTCTACATTTTATGTTATAGATCATTTAGTGAAGGATGGCTGAAGGTAATACTGACACACAGAGGAAATGTTCAAAAAAGCAAATGCAATTATCCTTTTAGTTGTGCTGGATTTTCTTATACAAGGGATTACTCCTAAATCTCACATCTGAGACTTCTGTATGATTTGGTTTTAAACAAATATGAGCAAAAAATGCATGACCTTCAGGAACAATTCCTGTATCAAGTCTGAAACTAAGAAATTTTCATGAACGTGCATTATTCTGAGGGACTACTGTCATATGCAAGAAACTGCACACACACCTCAATCCCACACTATGCTAGAGCTGGCACATGTCTTTCAGTATCGTGTTGGACAGGTACAGGACTCAGCCTCTGAAGGGCCATCAGGCAAGCCTCATGGAGCTGGATTTTATTCTTTTGCCTATAGGCATGATATGCATACCTCTCACCCAGAGAACAATTCAGCAATGCAGAATCAAATTGAGTAACCTGTCTCACAGTTGAACATTTCTCGCTGCTAAGATATTAAAGCATATTACATCCTTGACATTAAAGACAGTATTTTAAAGTGGCCAATCACATCCAGTTTATGAACAAAAAGGATTCTTAAACCTTTTGTGTTAAAGTAACCTGGAGAAATATAAGATCATGTGATCAAGTTTTTTTTTATGGAAACAGAAAAAATGTTGCAAACTCTTTTACCACTTAATCCAAAACTCAGTTTTCAACACCACTTATAATCACACAACAGAAAAATGGTTAAACACCATGAGGAAAATGCCTTAAGGCACACCGCTAGGCATTTGAAATTATTTGCATTTTATATAAAGCATTTCCTATCCTAGGCTATTACCATTAATACAGAAAGTCTGAAAACTTCAGTCAATTGGTCACTATAGTAAACAATAACTTATTTTACTCACGTATTAAATCCACCAGTCATACCTCCACACCAAATTCTACATTCATGATGCACACACCCCCTTTTAGGAGAAGCATGAATTTTAGGTAAATAAAATATTTATGGTAAGCACTGAAAAAGATTTCTTGCCAATGCAAGGCAGACTTTATTCCTTTGAAGGCTCACTGTCTCCACTGTTTCAGAACTTCACCAAGGCATGCAATATTCCGTATGCTGAACATCCACCTAAAAAAACCCAACTGGCAGCAAAACTACGCAGTACTGTGCTACCCAGATTTGCAAACAGGCAGAAGTTACTTGAAAAGCTCATGAAAATAAAATGCATTCAACATCGGGCAATTTCTAAAAAGAAAGAAACAAACAAAAATAATAAAAAAACCCACCAGAAAACGAACAAGTGACAAACATTCCCTAAACGGTCATTTAGTTTAAATTACATTAGATTACACAGCTTGGTATTCAGGCAAAACCACCAGAGTAACACACTTATTTTCACTTATTCCTTCCGTAGGATTTCCTTACAGGGTGTTTGAAACCTTATTCTATAGCAGAGAGAGACAAACAGCATTGTTCCTATCCAAGAGCCCTTCCTGGGTACTAGCTTCCATTTGAATTTTTGAAGACACCTATCCACCCACAGAGCTGGTAACAGCACATGATGCAAACACCATGGTAGAAAGCAATTCAGATCAGCGTTGTTGCACCTTCCTCCTCAATACTACCTGACTATGAGACAGCAGCATTTAGCCAGCTAGTTGTAAATCTGAATCAGTGAATTTCTGGATTATTGCCACAATAACAGTGGATGTGCCTATACAATCCTTTGAAAGATCAAGCCAATTCACCACTGGGGCATTTTCCTTTCCTTTAATAGCACTGTTTCGTTTTTTTTTTTCTTTTCTTCATTGTTTTAGAGTTTTGTTTATTGTTGGGTTAGGATTTTTTAAATTATTTCTTCTCCCTCATCTTACAGCTGTGACAGAGAAGATGATGCAATGCAAAAAGAAACAGCAGCTAGCTGATGTTACACATTTGTAAAAATACAGAGAAAGCACTGAAAACTATTTTTCAAAAGGAACAGCTGTGGAAAAGGAGTGGAGCTCTCAGAAAAACAGTGAGAAGGGAAGAGGTAACTGATGGAGAAAAAAAGGAGGCAACTGCTCCTATTGTAAACCAACTATTATTAAAATAATATGCACCAAAATGCGCTGAGAATGACTTTACAGTTTTTGTCTATACCTTTGCATTGCCAAAAAAAGGGCAAGCTGATAGCTTTCCGTAGCCTACCGGAACTTCACTAAGAGAGGTTTTTAATTGATCCACTGCTATACGTTAACAGGTTTAATGTTACATGTAATGTAAGAACAAGGCAAGGACAAGGATGGCAGATACAGTTCTGTCTTACAGACCAGAAACTGAGGGCAGGGGAAACCTGCTAATATTTCAGGAAAAGTGTTTGCCCTTTCTTTTTAGAGCTAGAAGTTCCAG
The DNA here is from genome assembly GCA_013400175.1 of Phainopepla nitens. NCBI lineage: Eukaryota > Metazoa > Chordata > Aves > Passeriformes > Bombycillidae > Phainopepla > Phainopepla nitens. The sequence continues at coordinate 22,500 of VXBQ01014564.1, read as the reverse complement.
TCCGAGCTGTTCTAAACAGAACAGATTTACCTAACGTAAATGTTGTGATAATGATAATAGTGATAATGTTCTATTTTAGGAGTTATTACTGCTCACAGCAGCAGAAATATTTGTAATGCTGTCTTACAAATGAAATGCATTAAAAGACCATCAAACAAACAAAAACTTTCTATACAAACAAAATTTTCTTCTTAAAAGTCTCATCTGATCTTGAAATTTAAATGTCAGATCACCACGTGTCAGGAGAAGAATAATGTTTATTTGCTTTACATTCTGCATGTAAGTTTTGTTGGCGATCTCCAACTTAAGAGAGCATGCACAGACTGCCTTCTAGTCATAAAGCAGCCCAGCACCCACAGTTCTGCCACATGGAGTCTAGCAACTGACTACGAGAAAGTGACCAAGAGGTTTCGCTTCCAAATATTTCCATGACTGAGTGGACAGGGAGGGATAATGAGATACGGAACTTTCCTAGTGGGCTTTATTTAAAATAGGGATTTTGTTTATCTAGATATCTATTATCAGTGCAGCACCTGAACACCACAAAAAAATACTGATCGGTGTATCCTCACATATTACTCTACAGGTGCACCAAAGCAACAGAATAAGCACAAACAAAGACAATTTATGCAAAGCTGACCATCTGCTTGAATCTCAGGTGCTACAGGATGCAGTGCCAAGATGAAGCTATTCTTGCTGGCTCACCATCAACCCACCATTGCCAACAGAGTCTACTACTCTGAAAATAACACAGGCTACATTTCTAGCCACTTCACTATCTTACCTGTATTTTTAAAAAGGAACATGAGCACAGCCAAGTGTTTCAGTTTTTGACTGATCATTATTCAGATTCAGTAAGCCAATAATCAATTTATTTCATGTCAGGTGTTTTTATCACCTGAGACACATCAGCAGCTTTATCTGACACCAAGCTTGTAAATTCAACAGCAGATTGCACTGCACATGGGCAGAAAGGGAGACCCAAATTTCCCATAAGGACTCAGCCATACTGTGACAGCAAGACATACACAGTTCATCTGATCACTAAAATGAATACAAAATAAGCCTATTTATGCATATCAAGCCATTCCAACACAATTTTGACACAAAATATATGTAAGCTTAAAAACTACCTGCAAAACAATCAGATCACAGGCATTCAGAATTGACCCGTCTGACTAAGAAGGCAGAAAAATCAAGTAAGAGTCAGCATTGGTTTGCAGGTAAAAGAAAAATCTGATTTGCACTTTTCTGTTCAACACTAATGCAAAAAACCAGCAGCATAAAAGGTTATCAGATTTATTTAATGGAACTCAGTGGTTAGACAGTTATTTTTAGATATAAGTTTTAACATGAGATCTTTTCAGGTAAACTGAGAATTTACTATATTTGAATACTCCTTCTCAAACTAATAATTTGTATCAAATAATCAAGCTGAGGTCAATGCATGCAACAATATGGTGTACAAAAACGATCACCTGAATGTGGCAGAGAGCAATACTGCTAAAACTTAATACACAGCGTTGTAGATACAGACAAATAGATTTTCACCATAAAAAATACGTAATTTTGATCTGTTCAACATTTCTGCTAGAAAGTAGGTCTAAATAAGGCATGCTGACAAGAAAATAGGTTGAGAAGGAACCTCCTTGAAGAGCTAGCATATATGAATAATAATGACAGCTCACTAGCAGTTTTACACGAAATGAATAAAATTTTCACTTATCTTCTTATGGAAAAAAAAAGAAAAAATAAATCATGCTGCAAGTAGGACACCAGATCAGGCCAGATGTTTATGGGACTAACACTGCGTCACACAAATATTGGCCCAGATCCAAAGAGACAATTAGGACACTATGATCCTAGCAAGACGCTCTTCCTAAACTTCAAACCAATTTACTTGAATTTATTACATAGTGAACTTACAGCCGAGGCTGGAGGTATTCTGAAATAACGAAAGTCTTTAAAAGCACACTGCATTATACCTAATATTTAATACTTTGAAAGCACTGCGCTGCATCCCATGAAATAAATTATTTATGTTCAAGTAAAAAAATTATATAACCTCAAATGGTTAAATCAGCACAACTACCAGGAGCAGAAGACATAGTCTATAAATGGGAAAAGTATCTGTAAGTCTGATACTGTCCTTAAATTACCACATTTTAAAGAATGGCATCCCAAAATACACACCTTGCAGTGTTCTACAACCTACAGTATCTGAGCTGATTAAGCACTGACATCAGCAGAGAAGCTTCTGCTCTCTAAAAGCATTGTTCACCACTGCAAAGTGCAGAGAAACAATTATTTCATAATCCCATTGTGAATATAAATCTGTGAATACACAGTTTTTCCTTTTTCTTCAAGGAAATCTATATAATAAAACAATATTGTAGTTTGACATACATTCCAAAGCAAATTTTCACAGACAAAATCCCATAAATCTTACTACCACATTCATGATTTCAAGGACTATTAGGCAGAGATAATATACTTACAGGATTAATTCACTTAACTTCAAGTATGTAAATATAGTCCTTGTGTAAAAATAAGTGCTGCTTCTTTCACTCTTTTTCCACCGTGCACACACACACCCACAGGAAAAAAAAAAGGCAAAAAGACAAAGAAAAGCATAAAGACAAAAGTGATTCTGCTTTATTTCTCAATATCCATGAGATTTCATTAATAAGTTATCAAGCAAAAAGAATAAAAGTTTCCATGCCAGCAGCCGGCAACAGAGGCACTCTCCATAGCCGAATTCAAAAGAAATGTCAGTGAGAGTGGCAGCAGCTACAGTCAATGCTGGAAGCTGATGCCTCTGCAGGAAGAGGATGCTGGGAGATTCTCCCAATCTGTGCTGCAGCCTAATTCTAATCCATCACTTCTAACTGCAAGGGGAAAATGGAGACGTGAGGAACGCAGAGTAATTTATATTTAAAGACAAAAAAGAAGTCATCTTAGTATTTCCTGAATTTAAAAAAAAAAAGAAGAAGCCACAATTAAAGTCAGACAGAAAAGGAAAAGTATGCTAATGAAGCTGCAGTGAAGTACGTTAAAGCAACTGCAGGAAAATTAGATCAAATATATGAGAGTTGATAGCAAGCAACACTGAATAAAAACTAGCTCATGTTTGATTTTCTTTATTTGACAACATCAAACATGACTTTTTTTTTTTAATTAACCCTTTGACATTTTTTCCCTCAGAAATCCAAATTTTTAGCTAGAGTTCCATGACTAAAACAAATCACTAACACAGAGAGCTGTTAATATACAGTTCTCTTCATTAATATCAGATGCAATAGAAGAAAGCAGGAGTCAAAAGCAAAGCAGCTACAACATAGATAGTTTAGTCCCCTCGACCTAATCCCTCCAGATGATATATGATGAAAGCTCAGTATACAGGAGCTAGGCAGCAGAAAATTAAACTATGTCCTCCACTATTCAAAAGGTATTCTTATAAACCTGTACCAACTGGACTAATAGCCTCTAATTCTAGCTACGTTTACTGTTATGAACTGAGATTTACTCAAACAAATCTTTTAAAGCAAAATGCAGGAAACCACAGGTTTGCATTTACTTATTTCAGGTGCATGCTAAGTACTATCAGCAGTAATATTTCAAACCAATTTATTTAAACAATTTACTTTTGTTAAAACATTCTTACTTGTAACATACTGAGAAAGAATTGCACAGCATTTTCTACACCACCTATGGGAACCAAGGGCTATGATCAGGTAAAAAAGATTTTGTAAATTGTAAACCTTTCAAAGAGATGACCTTGACACCTGTAATTTATGGACAACAGCACCTTTAAAATCAGGACATTCTACCTTTTCCATAAAACTTGACCCAATAGTGTTAAAGACCAAGGAAGTCAAAGATACATAGGCAAGTTCTCCAGCATGTCATTTGAAGCAGTGCTCCTAAGTATTGTCAGTTAATATACTAACAATATTAGGGCAGGGAAAGTAAAAGTGCCAGGATTTCTGTGACCTTGTCTATACATGAAGAGTAGATAAGTTTCAACCAAGGTTGCCCAGTCACACAGATGTCAACTCAATTTCCCCACAAAACATACAGTGTTCTGTTTCTAACATAGCATAAGTTTCAGACAGTCCACATTTGATGGCTCAGAAACTATTTTCGAGAAAAAGCTGAGTGAGTCAGGAGAACATTTCCACACAGCTGACAAAAGCAAGCTTTCTGTCGGCAAATATCAGCCCACGCTCCAAAGTTTTTCCCTGGATTGACTTAAAGGAAAATGAACTAATATACACTCACTACACCTTCCACTCAGATTGATTCCCAAAACACTCTGCAACAGCATTTAATCATTAGGGAAGAGGATGGGAAAGGGTGGACATGACACAACCAAATCAAACAACCAAAACACTATTAAAAACCAGGAATTTTTTTTTGTTTGTTTGATAGTGTAAAATAAACAAACAGGCAAATCTGTTTTTAAGGAAATCTGATTGAAACCCAATCCTACTTCTCAACATCTGACCAATGTATTCTTTTTCCTCATCGATGAGTTAAAACTCATCTTCCATCTTCTTATCTAAAGCACTTATATCTTAATGGTTGTACCACCAATCCAAAAGACTACATCACTTGCCAAGTCTCAGAAGTTATTCAGAGAAGGCAATTCTTCAGCTGCTAGGCTACAAACAGTGTTATGCAGTCTTTATTAAAGCACAGAACAAACATTACTTTCCTGAAATACATTTAAAGAAAAAAAACACAGATGTGATCATGCATTCCAGCACAATATCAAGATTCCAATATGATACTTAAATAAATTCCAGAAGTCTCCAGAAGGCCCCACCCCAAAAAGATGATATGAGTTTAAAGCCACAGTGTTAACTAATTTGTAGTGAAAGAACAAGACAGAGCAGCAAAGAAATATTTAAGCTCAATTAAGACTGATTTCTCTTGGTGAACATGGGATAACAGAAAAAACATGCTGTGGTATCTTTCTGTGTACCAGCCTTTCAGCAAAGGCTTGCAAAAAGAGTAATAGGATTTGGAAAACATGCCGAGTTTTGGGCACTTCTGTGTACAGGATCTCTGAAGTGGTTTGTTTGACTTTGGATTTTTGTCTACCTCCTCTCCTCACTTTCTAAGGAGCTATAAACACAAGTGGAAATGCATATTTCAAAGTGAATAGAAGATACCAATACAAACAATAGCACAATGTGGCCTGAAGTCTTCTACTGAAATACAAACACAGAAATCTTACAACACAGGCAAAAGGTGTAGTGGCAATAAATATATGTTAGGAATGACATAATTATTGCCCAATGAAAACCTTTCCAAGTTTAAACATTTATAATCTTAGAACTGTTTGGGGTGGGGAAAGATTAGAGAAATAAGGCTGCTGTATCATTACTGCTGTTTCAAATCTTGAAACTCACAATATAAAATAGCAAGTGTGTCATAATTTTATATTTATGCAGCTATGGAAATATTATCTTCTAGACACAAAAACTGCCTTTACAGGATTTTTTTTTCCATTAACCTTGGGGATCAAATGTAAGAAAAAAAAAATTTATCATTTAAATTGTCACAGCTGCTTCTCACTATCCCAAGACAATGTCAAAATGTGAGTTTAAACTTATGAAGCCAGGAACTGCTCCTAAAAGTTGTTGGCTTCCTGAATTAAAATTTGAATTCCGACCCATTTCCTTAACTATTCAATTTGATTCAGTGACAAAACACTCACTTGTGCAGGTGTAACTGAAATCTTAACTACACATCTAAGATTACAAGGATAACCTGCTCTAACTTCCTTAAACACTTCTGGCCCTTAATCTATCACCCCAGTAATACCACATAGAGCTGCTTTGGTAGGATCAAGGATTAACAGTGCACAGCTTCGGGCAGGCAAAGAAAATGTAAAAGAAAATCAATGAAGTCTGTCTCTTTTTGCTGAAACTGATAAAGATAAAAAATCCCAAGAGTTCCATTCTTGATCAAAACTCATCTGTCTGCTTTGCTTACGCAACACAAGCTCCCACTTTTTTCAATACTTCATGTTTTAAATGTGTTTAAATGAGATCTCACTATCTTTCCAGTGATGACATAACTCAGGGTCTGGTGTCTGAAATTTCTATAAAAATAGAACAACACAAAGAATTCGTCTGCATATGAGCTGCTTGCAGCAGTCAGGCACACTACTGTGCTTCTTCCCAAAGACAATACAAAGCATCTTCTATAAACATACCCAGACAGCTATCATAATACAATTGCTCTAAATGCTGCTATTCATTTCCATAAGCCTCTGATATTGGGGTAGTAAATAAAGGCACTATCTTTGCCTTTACCTCAAAGAGAAAGACGGCATGGCAATCTAAGGAATATTTCATGGACAAACATAACAACTTTACAGCTACTTATTCCTTTTGCATACAGATGACATTTTAAGGAACTGTAAGTAAAATGAGAGGGACAGAAATACCAACAGAATTAATATTTCATACATGTTCTAAACAAATTGAGAACTTCAGAACATAAAATACATACAGAAATCAAAATAGCAGTGGCAAGGTCTGTACATGCTAAGCATAATACAGTGATGGTTAAAAACTATTGAGAACTCAAACCACTTTCAATTTAATTGTAAAGCCAAAGACAATATAATTTAGAAAACTACACTCTGGCAACAGAAAACATAAATATCTGCATTCTACAAAGAGATATTCAGAATAATTTGAGTAAAAATTAAGGTAGCAGAAATATATTGAAAAAAATTCAATGAAGTAGAGAATTATCTTGTTCAATAGGACTAAAATTAAAGCTGTGTTTTTTCAACAGTAAAATTTAGGTATTGATGAGGCATTTTTAGACAGCATTAAATAAAAGAATAAACCACACACAAATCTGTTCCATCTATGTATGTTTTTGAACCTGTAGATGCTTGGCAGCCATTAGGTAACTCTGTCAAACACATCCGCCCAGCCCAAAACTTGGAAGCAGACACTCCAGTGGAAAAATGGTAAAAAGCAGCCTATCACCAGAAAACCTTTTGGCAGAGGCTTCAATTTCCACAACAGAAATCACAATTTGTCTCCAGTTACTCAGTTCCTTTTACAATAGAATATGCCAATCAAACTAGTTCTGAGTTAGGACAAACAGTAATGATGAATTTACTTTGACATATACTCTAATTATCTTTGGAAGGTTGAAGAAGGTCTATCAAGTTACTGTTAAACCAGTACTTTGAAAACTCAGTTACTTTTGTTGGCAAAGAAGATATTAAATGCTAGTGCTTGCTTTAAGTAAAATGGCAGAGTGACCTATTGCAATAGCCTTTCTTCAGCTTTAGCACCAGTGAACAAATTTACAGATAACAACTCTATTTAAAGGTTTCTTCATGTTTCTACAAAGCAAGTATTTTGTGATCATTACATATTTTGGAGTTGCTGTTTATATCTACAGTAGCTACCATGAGTAGAAGATAACAAAAGAGTCTAGAAAGAGATTCTAATACATTTAAACCACTGGAGCAAAGACTAATTTCCTCCTGGGCCTGTCCTCAGAAATGACAACCAGCATAGATTTAGAAAAGGATTTTACTGTATTAATGTAACTCATTGCTCTTTCAACATTCAACTGGCAAAATCTGGTATATATCAGTAAGGAATAATATTTAAAAAATAAAGCCAGTTAAAAGTCAAGTTGGATTAGTAAAACCATTAGCTAGCATCTACTGGTGCAAAACACAGAGCCGTGTTACTCTATACATATTTTCCACTAAGAATTTCAGAGTGTAAAATTTCATAGTATGAAATACTACGAAGATCTGGTTGTTACACATTCTTTCTGAATTCTCTAAACAACATGATGATCTGACAGAATCTGAACCAAAACTGATCTCAAAAGTAAACATGAGTCTTTGTTAACACAACTCCCAATAAAAAAAAATAAAATAAAAAATTTTAGTTAATTGCAACTGGATATAACTAACTGCAACAAAGCACTCAAACCATTGCCAGGCATATCATCATAGAGCTCCAACAATGCCACTTTCTATCCAAAATAAGGGAGAATGAAACACCGACACAGAAAAATGATGAAAATTAATGTTATCAACAGCAAAATCAAAAAAATAGAGACAACTTCCCAGAAGCTTAAACCTCTGGCCATTCATTGTTTCAATATAGTAATGAAAAAACTACTATTAATTCTCTATTCATAGATGAGAAATATCAGGAACAGTATTGCATCAGATTTACAAAAGGCTTTCCCTCAGGCAAACTACTAGCACCGTTTGAAAACTACCATCAAAGCATTTCAAGAAAGATAAGACTGAAGACTTTCACAAAACATTCCAAGATTTTTTTCAGTTCCTTAGGCACATTTTTTTAAATAGTCATATCTTCAAAAGAATTTGAGAGAGTTTAATCCAGTGAAGAATCCTGCCCACATACAAAAGAATGTACACATTCAGTATGTTCATTGTGATGTTAAGTAACAACACAATTTTTGTCCCTTTAATATTCTCTGTCTTTTTTCACTGACTCTTCTATATAATGCTTACTGCAGATGGAAGCAAAACCAGCCAGAATAAACTGACATCCTAACCTCTATTATAAAAAGTATCTCTGTAAGACAGCTATGAACACAGAAGAGACACTCAAGAAGAACAAATCAAAGCTCTGCATGCCAAAAATAAACAACCATGCCCAGCTCAGACATCAACAGAAAACAACAAAACCACTTTCTCATAGAAGGAATGAATACTGGATAAATATTCTCATAAAGCATTTCAAAGTTACTCTTGTCCCTGTCCCAGGGGAAAACAGCAGCCAAAGAGATAAGTTACCCAATCATACACAAACTGCTAGGCAGTCAAAGGAAGAACAAGCAATCATTAACATGAAGAATTCTCAACCTGAACATATAAGATACTTGTTTCCTTCCGAGTGTCAGGAAACAATGTTTAATTTTTCTCAGTTCTACACAGATCAGACCTTACTACTCCAGATAAGATACAGAGGGTCTGGGAAATCTGTAAAATACAATTTGCCAAGACAATGGATATTTGGGCCACCAAGTTCAGTCCAAACCTACTGCTGGGTCTAGAAGTATTTTAGTAACCTGAGGGTATCAGCAGAAGTCTCCTTCTCACGTTTCATGCCACAAAAATGCAGTAAAATCCTAGAGAAAAACTAAAACCACTTACAAACAGCATAATGTGTTTTCATCACAGTTTAAGAAAGGTGTTGCTTCAGCATGAGATCTTACACCAGAGAAGTGACTGTATCACACTTCATTAGGGGAAAACATATGGGCAGCAGTACATTATAAGACATAGCAATTTCCATTTTAAAATCTTGCTTAGATCATCTTGCATAATGTGTGATCCAAAGTTCTCCTAATAATTTTAAGCGACTATTTTTTTCACCATGCAAAAATGTCTAGAGCTGTCAGTGTGTAACTAAGTTACCAGACTTCCTATGTTTAATTTTCTACGATTTTCACATTTGTTGACAAATACTTCATCACCTATATCAACCTAATTACACTTCTGTTTCTCAACTCTTGAGGACTTTAACTGTTCTGAAAAAGTGAATGTAGTCAGTGCATATAAAATTATGTTTCCCTGGAATGGCTGTGCACACAGCATTCCGTTTCTGTATAAGGAGTTTTAACAAACACACATTTAAAAAAATTCTACTTACACAGGGATGTTCTCATAGGCATCTTCAAAATTTTCCTGTGGAAGAAAAAAAAAAAATTTCAATCTAATGTGTACAAGTTTTGTTACACAGGAGAAATTTACCATTACCAGATAGCACAGACAGTAATTATCAGAATAATCAGCCTACTGACTGTTTGCTAAGCTTTCACTGCAAATCATTATACAGACACATTTCCTATGGGCCTACAACATCAGACTACAGCTAAATTAAGCCAAAGATCTTTTCTTTTTTAGATTCTAAACTTCCACCATGCAAATCACAGAAGGCAATACAGGTTTATGCCTCAGGAGTTGGTGCAGCAGATGCGATGTGTTCAGGATGCACTAGCTGAAAAGTGTATCTACGCATGAAGAAAAAGGTGTTCTGTGCATATAACTGATATGCAGGTTGGCCAGAGTACATACAATAGCTCTGGAATGCATGACAGTGTGCACATACAGCCAGCTCACACATTGAAAACAGTTAAGTGAACAGCTTAGTTCAAAAATCTAGAAGTTGTTTCTTTCTACCTAGATTCAAAGCTCTTTCAACCCAGTTTCAAATTTCAAACTGAAATAAAGGAAGAAATGCACAAATGCAAAAATGAGCAGACCAGCTCAGCTCAAGATCATTTCTTTTAGTATCCAGTTTCCAACATTTGGCTCTAGAAGTGTGTAGCAAGGACAAATGGGCAAACAGCCCTCCCTCACATATCCCTCTCCACCTTACACTTTCCAGCCTCTGGCAACTCCTGGAATTCCATGCCTAAATACAGTTTGACTACTTGTGATTTTCAGTAGATCTCTGTTCCAAATACCAGTTCGATTCCCTCAATCCCATAGAGACTTTGTTTTATTGATGAGCTACAACATTAGTAAGGAATTTCATGAGCCTGACACCCATTTCATGCAAAACAAGACCTTCTACTTGAACCTGGCTCCAACCACCTTTGTTTAACAATCCCTAGCTTTATGTATTCAAAAACAGTAAAAAATCAATTCGTACTTGCTCTTTCCTTGACTCTTAAAATTTTGAAAGCTTTTGTTCCATCATCCAACTCATCTCTCTTCTGAACCAAAGACTGCTACCCTACTCAGTCACTCTTCAAACAGAAACTATTTCCTACTTGTAACTGCACTTTCTTCTGTTTCCTTAAGAAAAACTGGAAGCATGATGGAACAGATTTTTAACATCTCCCAGGAAGATACCTGGTAGAGACTGACCCCCACCTCCGCACAACCCTTCTCAGTTAGCTGTAGAGAGTCCTAAGATCTCTCTGGAGTCTTCTTTTCTCCAGGCTAAACACTCTCAGCTCCCTCAGCCCCTCCTCACAGGATCTGCGCTCCAGACCCTTCACTAGTTCCACTGCCCTTCTTTGGACAGCACCTCACTGTCTTTCTTGGCATGAAGGGCCTAAACCAGAACATAGAATTTCAAGAGTGGCCTCACAAGTGCCAAGTACAGGGGGAACTTAAAAGAACGCCAAAAAAAGCCAATTAAATGATCCTCCTGATCTGAAGATAAATGGAATTTCAAAAAGCTGAAAAGAAATCAACAGGAACATCCTGAACAGAAATTCTGTCACCCATGTCTCACCCCAAACACTGATAGAAGTCACCAGTCTTCTAAAAAACTCCTTTTCTAAAGATTAGTTGCCTCCTTGAGACACTTCTGGAGACAAGAGAAGAAATTCAGCAGAATAAACAAGGAAAACATCCAATTTTTGGAGCACAATTCCATTTCTCCTAAGAGAATAAACCTGAAAGGCAGAAGTCAACTTACTTTTAACTGTCAGGTACTCTAAGGAATAATCATGACTGGAAGTTCACATGAAAAAGTATCTGCGATGTGAAGCTTTTGCAGGCTCTTTCAAACCTTCCATACAAGAGCAGCACATACACAGAGGAAAAATTAGGGAGAGAATTTGCATTCTGTCTAGGCAAAGGCCTCCTTTGCCTGGTGGCTTCTGAATTTTGATTCCTGTCATTCACACTGGTCAAATGGCTGTCCAAACATTTAAAAGGTTCAAGTACAACCTTAGTGTTTTTCCCCAAGCACCAAGGCATAGTGGGAATAGACACAGCCTTTCAAGGGACTCCTCAAAGGTGCTAAAAACATCATCACTGACGGTGGTTTCTATGCTAAGAAAAAAACAAAACAACAAAAAACCAAAAACCCAACCCATACATTTTTTCTGAAGTTTCCAATGTCCTATTCACACTGCATGCAAAATGGGTATTAGAAAGTATTCAAATTGATATCTTGGTCCTATTTCTGCAGACTTACACAAGTTTGCAGCTGACTCTACAGGCTGTCAGAAAACCTGACTGCAGGAGGCAGGAAGAGAAGCCCAGCCATTTTCTACTCCATTCCGTGCCCATTACAAAAAAGTGTCATCATCCTAAGGTGTAAAGAAAAGGACTGCAACAGAGGCAATTAGAATAGCTCCTCCCCAATCAAGTTCTAGGAGTGATCACATTCCTACTAAGAAACAAATTATTTAAAAAGTACTCAGAACTTATTCACTTTTTTCTAGTAGTCTGGTAAAATCTACTTGCAAATTAAGCCTGTTAAACAAAAAATAGTGAAGTGTTACATAAAACACACATCATCTTAAAGGCCTGGGGCTGTATTTAATATACAACATATGCATATAATATATGGGAAAAAAACAAATAATAAAATCAATCAAAAAATAAAATCAAGTGATTGAGAGTTTGTCTACTCTTCAGAGTACAGAAGGAGACCAAAAACATGGACAGACACATTCTGGTGCATTCAATTAAAGCCCAATGAAGTTTCTATTTTCAAGTGCTCATTCCAGCACTACAAGTCACAGCTGACAGAGCCGAGATGCCACAACAGTTTCCAGAGGTGCTTGTTCATTTCAGTCTGCAGCAAAGCAGGCTATTTAATGCAAGAGGAGTGGTTTTACTTAGCACTGCTGAAGGGCATTGTCAGACACTGGCCATAGCAAGTTCCTTCAAGACTGAATGTGACCTCGACACTTTTATTAAGTGACTCCTTACAAGCACACAACATTATTCCCGTTATTTACATGGCTGAAGAGACTGAAGTGGATGCAGTCCTTCATGCATTTCCTTCACCTGATGCAGGTCTGTCCTGCGGCAGGTCCTAAAGTTCCTTCTCCAGTAAGTCCTTTCTACAATGGTGTCCTCTCCAGAGGACATGCATACAGCAGAAATCTTCAGGAAATCTGAACTCTAGGTAAATGCACAAAAAGGACAACAAAGTGTTTTTCAGACATTCTACTCAGAAAAAGACATACACGAACAAGTAAGCTAATACCAAGAGAAACAGTTTAACTATCTTGCTCAGTGCAATGCTGGTTAATGCTGCAATCCACAGATTTTTAGTGCGCTTTTTCCAGAGTACACGTTCATCCAGGAATTTAAAACACACAAATATACGAGAAACTGCCACCAGATGGCATGACTCAGACTTTTCCACAGATTTCAGAAAATCATTAGCACTAGATTTAGCAAAATAAAGCTGTCTCAAAATTATGTTACTTGAATTGCACCATCTTTTTTTTGTTTGGTAATTGCATTATTTCTTTAAATCTTTATGATGTATCCTTTTCAAGATACATCAAAAAAAATAGGCTTAAAAAATAAATTTATGTAACTTAGAGATACTCATGTTTTGTGAAGCAAAGGAAGTCAAAGTCAGAGAGAGACATAAATGGACACAGTGTACTAATACAAAAAACCAGAAGAGTTCCAGTCACAGCAGACACTTCACCTCTCAAGCCTCACAAAAGCAACATGAAAGGGAGGTTCTTCAGCTAATATAGAACATCTATCAGTACCTACACTTTTGTTCTAATGCACTGGAAGAAAAAAGAAACGACTTCTTGCCTTGCTTATTAGAGATCCTAGCATCACATGTGAACTCTACTTTCTTCCACATTCATCATAAATCAACTCTAAGGAAATTTCAGACTATACCCCATGACTCCTAAATGGTTGTTTTAAGTTCACTAAATGTTTTACGAAGCTAAGTGTTTAAACACTGCTCTTTTCTAACTGAAGCAAGCCAATTTCATCCATGTAAACTATTCCCTTAAAATTCAGATTTATGACAAGATATGACTACCAAGTAGGGTATGAAGCATCTAGATTCTCCCCACTGAAAACAACATAACTTCAGAAAACTGAAAAATCCAATAGTGTCTAGATACACCAGCCACAACTTGGAGTCCATACTAATCGGGCAAAGGAAAAAAAGTCCCACCAAAAATGTTATCTCAAAAATACAAATGTAACATGAACATGGGTCAACAGATGAGATCACAAAATAATCATGAATTCCTACCCAGAATTTAATACTATTGCTGTACCACATTACTTGTGGCAGCTTTATTTTGTCAGTGTTAAATAAACAACAGTTTTAAGGTGACTTGAAAAATCATAAACTTATCAGTAACACCCTCCTTGTGAAGCCCACAAATTCAGATAAAGCATGGGACTCTATGAAGACAACAGCATATTTAGCAAGCACATACACTTCAAGATGCTTTGTCAAAACTTCTGTTCAAGTATGGGTACATCTAACTACGTTTTTACTCTTTTGTCATTTGTAATTCAGTCCTACACCATCCTTCTTCTCAAAAAAGAAATCAATGCTAGGTGAAAATGATGCACAGGAAACCCAGTCCCTGGCCTCAGGCATGCTGCCCTGCGTACTCACTGCCTGCAGCTGCCCATGGAAAGCTCAGTTATCAGTTTGGAAGTCAGTGACTGGATTCTACATAAAGAGAAAAAGGCTTCACTGAGAGGTCTAAAATTTCTCCAACAAAAAGAAGTGGTAAAAGGTGTGTTACCCTGTTCACGTTAAAATTATCATTCTGTATGTGGATACATCTCACAGGACTTAAGGGATTTTAAATAAAACTTACCTGACAAGCTCCGAAGCTGCTTTCTAAAAATCAGAAGAGAGGTTTCCTACTGACCTTGGCTAAAAGTTGGCAGACTCAGCCAAAATAGCACTAGTATACACATTGCATGTGGGAGTATGCATTAAACATCTTTTCCCTTCAGTACTGAACACAGGAAAAACATGCAATCACAGAAAGACAATGGGTGAGGTATAAGAAGAAACTGATCTAGAACGCTTATAATATGAACTGAGACTAGAGAAGAAAGAGCTTCCATATGGTCTTCATTTCAACAAGGAAACCAGCTTCCAAACAGCTTCTCTAAGCCAGCAGTCACCACACGCTTCTATTACCATATGTAACAGAATATAAATATATACAATTTTTTCCCCCCTTTTCTACTATGAAACTTTGTGAATATTTGTTTCTCCTCAGACTTAGCCAGGACTACACTAAAAATGATTCAAAGAAACTGGTGGCTAAGAATTTTACATTCCATGTCCACAGAAATTATAACTTAAAATCACTGCATATTTAAAACTTACCAAACATCCAAGCAATACGAAAACTCCTCAGAATATTACTCAAGGATACCAAACAACAACATGCTATTCCTTAGTTAACTTGACTGAACTGAGAAATGCTAACAGAAGCTGGAAAATAACAAAAAACAGCAACACAATTAGCGAAACTCCCAGATGTACAGGTCAAGAAGACCCTTGCTCAGGTGAAGACCCGTCCCTGCAATTATGTAACTTGTATGGAAATCACTAACTAAACAAAATAGAGGGACTGCACTTGGGAGGTTGCTAACACTTAACTCTGTGGCATATACAAATAAATAATGGCATGGGAAGTCTGGAAGGCCATGCTTGACTTGTGGAATGCCACTGAGCACCCAGGCTTGTGCAACTCTGAAATAAATAAACAATCAATGTCTCTCTTCTGTAATTACTAGCTTGTTGCACATCAGTTAACGAATCTGATTTTTGTGACAATGCTCTGAAGCATCAAATATCAGAAATTACTACTTCACAAAAAAGAATGACAGCGATGAACAACAGAACAATTCACCGGTCTTAAATTACAAAAGTTTAGCTTGTAAGACTGCTCAGTCCAAAATAAATACATTCAGCTACGAAAATTTGGTTTGATTCATCAGCACTTAAGAGAAGTAGAGTAACACAGCTACACACATCTACAAACTGCAGACAGCACCTGCAAGAACTAAAAAAGAAAAGTAGTTTTGAGAACTCGACTTATGAAACATAATCTGTTATGGACACCTTTCCTGCACATTAACAATCAGATGACAGCGACACATAGGGACAGAATTCAACTGCTACTTAAATGGGCAGCTGCATGAGAAAACACAACTCAGGACTGCATATTTTCCCATATGTAAAGAAACAAAAATACCCTGCATTACAGGAGGACCCAAAAGCTAATTTGTCCCATAACGTCAGCTAATTCATAAAGTACTGATGTAAATAGTAAGTATTTTGATGAGTCAAATAAAATTTAGGTTTAGTCTAAAAAATATAAGATGCTTTTCACTTCCTAATATTTCTGTAGAACTGACAATACTCTGCATTATAAAGTGCTTAAAAATCCTAACTTTTTAGCTACTGCTTCTTTAGACTTCACAGCAATTTCTTACAGAAAAGAGCAGTCTACTCTGTAAAACTAGCAGAAAATAACATGGAAGTTAAAATACATCTTTATGTTTACTGTCAAAAAAACGCCAAACATAGGAGAGACACATTTCAATGTTGTGTTGGCAGAGAAACAACTTGGGGGAGCAGAGGAAGGAAAAGATATCTCCAACTCTTCATGTCTGTCACCTACACATGCTTTATTTGACACTTCAACACCAGATCCTGGTATTAACAATTAATAGCCTAGGAACAATTAATAGCCTAGGAACAGAAACACATGAATAACACTCAGTTCAAAGGGGAAGGAGATGATGAAGCTATTACAAAACAGGAAAATGATGATTTCCCTTTGCCAGAGACAGAAATAGCCTTGAGGCAGCAAAAATGGAATGGAAATGCACAAGTTATGCTCTACATAGTACAACCAATTTTCACACAAAAAGTAAAAAGTGAAATTCATTTCTCTGAAAGAAAAAATGCATATTTTTGCGTTTACATATTTCAGATGTATTGGTTTGAACTATAAACATAATTCATTTGCTTTTTAAAAATTCTCAAGATTATTTGCTTAAAATACTAGTGTTTTTCTAGAGAGCTGAGTGGACAGACAATAGTGGTTGTTTTGGAGAAACTGTCACTTCCACTGCAGATAAAGAACTTCAGTAGTCAGAAGCCAAAGATCAGATTTGGTAATTCAGACTTACTTATTCAGTCTCATCTAAATAGAACATGCCACATTCAAGACGTGGTTGGGAGTCATGCTTTAACAAAAAAAAGCAAACTAAAACCAAACTACTAAAATAAAACAAGACAGCAAATATCATAACCCCAGAAACACACCCACACACCAAGAAGAAACAAGGAACTGGTAAGATAAAACTCACTTTTGCTACAAGTTAAGTCAACTAAAGAGCTGATGAACAAGTAGAAATGAAAATAAATTTCAGTGTCATTTAGCTCAAAAATTAGACATCAGTAACAAAAAGAACAAAAGCTTTCTCCATTACAGTCTAGAAAGCAGTGGCCTTTTGATGCTGCTGGTCACCCAAAAATTTCCAGAAGATACAAGAAAATTGAGTCTTAAAAAATAATAAAAAAAACCAAACAAACAAAAAAAAAACTACCCTCCATTTTTTACAGAGAACGGATATTTGCAATGGAAGCAACTGCTATAATTAAGAATAGTTAATCAACATGTCATAGAAAGTGGACAATTCCTGTTCTGCCTTCAGCTGCAAGCAACTCAGACAATTCTTAGACAGCCACACTGTATGAACCAGGGCAGGACCAAGAACAAACCTCAACCAAAGGAACTGCAGTCAGACGTTGTCAGTCAGGCTGCTTGCACACCAGAGGCAGCCTCAAGATGAAGGTTCTTCTGAACACATTTGTAAAGATGGGGCACCAGATAGTCACATTTTAATAAACTGACATCACTCTCACCCACCGTGAATAACTGGATGAGCTCCTACTGTTTTAAACCACACCTCTCCCTAATGACTGGAAAGCAGAAATCGGCAGATTCAGTTCCACGTTCACCAAGTAAAGTATTACGACTGCTTTACTTTAATTGACATACAAATGGCTGCTGTTAACAGTTATCCATGTTCAGATTCACATCCAACATGCTGCACAAGAAAGCAGAAGAGAGTTTCAGTCAAAAGTTGGCTAAACACCAAGACAACTTTCCTTACTGTTTACAGTGGCACCTTCTTTCTATTCAACCTGCATTTGCTTCTGCACAGAAAGCACTTCTAAGAGGCAGAAGAATAGGGTAGTAGCACAGAACTTCACTGCTGCAGTCAAGCTTTGATCTTCCTAGCTGATCACCCCTCCTGTCTGTCTCACACAAACCTCCTTGGAGGTCATCCCCAAAACCAAAGGAGTGTCATGTAGTTTCTATTTCTTCGAAAGTGGTACCAGAAAAAAACAAACGTAAATGTAATAGAACAACAAACCACATATTCAACCAAGAGTTTAACATTCAGTACACTTGCACCAAAGTGCTAACAGAAAAATATAAAGTCTCAGAGAAAATCTCTACAAATATTGCATATGACTATTCTTGGTCAACCTCATTACAAAAAACTGATTGCCAAGCAATCCTGAACTGAAAGGCAAATACAAACAAACACCTTATCTGCATACATCTTCATTTTCCTATTGAAGGAAGAGAGATTTGAGAAGAATGCGAAGGCAACTAAGGAGCCTGAGAAGACAGAAAGAATACAGAAACGTTCTTCTCAAAAGAGATACCACACAAGGGAAAACACTAAGTTTGTCCTTCCTAGCCATAAGAAAGAAAGAAAGATCAAATTAATTCTTCTTGCAGCAGACAAGCCTCTAAACTGCATAAAACCCCATTGTAATAAAAAAGAATTCTAGGATGCTATTTATTATATTTATAAAGTTAGCAAGAGTTCTGCTACATCACTCTAGTCCTAATAATTCCAACACAAAAACCAGTAAGTACTAGGTACAGCTGTGTTTTCCAGGCCACTAGGCACCAACATGGATGAGATACCACTGCTGAAAAAGCAATCTGATAAAGGCTTTCCTACTTTCAGCCACACAGCTTAACAGTAAACTTTTAGTAAACTTCCACGGGCTTCCAAATAAGACTATTCAGTTACTGTTTTTCATTCAGTAAAAGAGCTAGACACAATGTAATTTCAGGGACACAAACAGAAAATACTTTCAGACACTAACTGAAAATAGGGCAGCAGAAACAGAACAAGTGTTACTCTCTCAATGTGCTTGTAGGCAGTCAAGGCATGAGCAACCTGAAAGCCAGGAGCCACACTGCAACTCAAATCAAAAGGCTTGGTCTTCCCAGTCTGACAAGGTTTGTATTTCCCAGCCAACGACTTATCATCTATTCTAGTTCAGAACTGGCTCTCTCTCATCAAGTTTAACTCTCCATGACTGGGTAATATTCACAGAAACTTCAGCTCAGTTTAGTCAAAGGATCACTGGACAGTTTGCTGATAACGAAATGTTATCACTTCGATAGGGTATCAGTAGATAAGAAGCCAAGATACTTTTTGCCCTCAGTCAAGTCAACACAACCTACCAAATAAAAGTTATGTGAAGAGGAAAGAAAACATGGTTGGAAGATCCATTTAACACACACCAGAAAAAAAGAGCTCTTCTTGGAGGTGGAGTATCATGCTTCCTGACTCACAGGGGCAGATCTATTTAGCAGTCTCAGCTAACCTCCCCACCTTCACTCCCATACTTCAGTGTTTGTGACGTGACTGATGAGGCAGCACCTGACAGTTCTGAGTTACACGTAACTTGCACATATCAGGATGGATCAAACACAAAGACATAGTGAAAGTCAAGATGCAATTACAATTAAGATAGTCTTGAATCAACATAAGAAACGGACACAGTGGAGTCTACTTCCCACTAAAGTAAAATATAGATAGCTAAGAGGAAGAGCACGTTGTGTTGTCCTGGACTTTACTAAGCAATTTCATATAAAGATGCTTGATACTTACTGCTTCCAACAGATATCTAAAGCTACCTGGAAAAACCCTAATTATGACTGACCATGCACTTAATATAGACTATCCAGAAAAAAATCGAATTACAGCTTCCCTAGAGGGACAATTTGACAGTGTTCCAGAATGCTTATCAACTACAATGTAATCAACAATCCTAAGTAAATCTCACTAAAGACACATTACCTTGCCACTGGAGATATTAATACCTTCCAGAGACGACCCCAACCTGGGGAACAGAACAGGTTTACCTTATATTAAAAAAAAAAAATTCCCTATAACTAATGAAGGCCAGCTTTGCCTATAACAAAAACAGATGTAAGGGGCATTAAAATGAGCATCTCAGGTTTTAACCTTCTCCTGTCTTCCTCAGGTTAAATATCCTCTTTACTGTACAGTTGGTCACACATTTGTAAAGAATGTGACAGCAGTTACTGCATAGTTAGCACCAGAGGTTCTATTTTACAGTGAAAAGCAATTTAAATTATTTTCTTAACTGTTTCATTTCCTTTAAAAAGAAGATCTTGCTGCAGTAACGGTAATTCCAACAACCCTGTTTTTGATAAAGTTGTTCTTACTTCAAAACTTCAAAGTCTGTATATTTTCTGATCCATTGGCAGTACTGACTGCAGTAACAGAAGAGACCTTTAGAAGTCAACATTACCTAGAGTTGAAAGTGGGTGCAATACAAGATTAAAGCAGTGACTGTTGTCCAGAGCACAGCTTGTTCTCTCTGTTTAAGATCAGCTTCCATCTCTTCTGGCAACTCTTTTATATATTTTCATTAACAGAAAAGCATTTTCTCAAGGTTGTGGCAATTTAACTTCATTACTAGTATAAAATTAACTAATTATTAACTGATTTAAACATGCATTCTAGAGAGTTCATTCTTTCCACCAGAAAAAAAAGACAGCCAAACACCTAAACACAGAAACACAGTGTTGCATTCAGACCAAGTGTCACATTAAATTACACTAAGCAGAATCAGATCTAGACTTAACCAGCCAGTAAGCTAAAGTGTTAGTTCTTCCTGGGCTACTTACAGGCAAACACAAAAAGAACACATTCTCATTTGAAGTTACAATAATTCTTACTAAGAAAATAAAATAGAAAAACTCTACAAGTAACACAAAAATTTCATTAACATAAAGTAATAGTTAGGCTATTAATGCTCCCCTACATTTTCGTAATGTGTCAAGCGTCCATGAAAGTCTACAGCTTTCCTTCTTCTGTCACGACTCCCCCATCATCAATTCTTCATCCAGTCCATCCCCAAGCAGAGCATGGCATTTCCTCAGGTACTGCAGCACAGCTGCAGGATCCAGAAGAGAGACACCAAACAGACTACAGAGATGCACTGAAAGCAGCACATGTTTCCCAGTAAGTGGTAACACATGACAGACACTGACAGACAGCTGTAGTTCCACCACCCACCATGTTAACTCCCCATACAGCTTACTGACACCGTGGGGAAATTATAGCCTTTCAAAGTTCTTGCTGGCATGTAATAACAAGGACAGGATTAATGCACAGTTGTGACCAAATCCGTCACTCCTTCTACCCGAAGGGTCACTTTACCACAAATGCAAGTTTACAGTATGTCAGTGCCTCTAGGCAACTGTTCATGCACACACACTCCCTCCTCCTCCTCCTCCTGCTCGTGGGCAATCAGAGCACTGGCTCCTCTGCAGCAAGCACACACCGCAGCATCTCTGGCTCTCGTGACTCACATATTGCCAAAGGAAATCCTGCATGACCACATGACGGTTCAATCCAAGCACTGAACCTCCCCTTGAAAGCTTCATCCTTCCACCAACACCCAGAGGCACAGAACAGAAAACAGCCAAACATGTTTCATGAGGTAGGTTCATTACTTCAAGGGTAACCTAACCACACACTTAAATGTAGGCAGGCAGCCTTTGTCTTCAAAGTTTAGTCCCTAAGCTTTTCACACTTCTCTTAACAAGGAACATAATAATTAACATTATAAGGTTACATCTTTATCATCTATTAACAATATAATATTTAGATTAAAATGGCTCAAACACCACTGTTCTCCTTCAATGCAGTTAACAGAATTACTTTTCCAAATACTTTTCTTGCTGGGAAGAGCCAAAAAAGCTGTACTTCATGAAGTATTCAGCTATGCTAGTTTATCAAAAAAGTCAAAAAGCATTTAAGTTTCACATCTCATATTATATATGACTTTTCTCCAAGTCATTATTTTAAAATGTTTTTATAACAAATTACTGTTTCCCCAAATTAAGGTGGGAGGGTTTTGTCAAAAATGTGGAAAACTTCAGTCTTTGCACGTTTCTTCAGCTCCTTCTAGCCAGGTGAGCTAGAAGAACCCTGAACATCATGTAATATAACTCACTCTGCTGGTTTTGGTTGGGATAGATTCAATTTTCTTCAAGAGGCTGGTATGGGGCTGTGTTTTGGATTTGTGCTGAACACAAGAGCTGATAATATTGAGATGATTTTGTTAGTGCTGAGAGGGGCTTACACACAGCCAAGGTCTTTTCCGATTTTTGTATTCCAGTCTGGGGAAGAAGCTGGGAGTGCATGGGAGGCTGGGAGGTTACACAGCAGGGGCAGGTGGCCCAAACTGACCAGAGGGAAATCCCAGACCATGTGGCATCATGCTCAGTACATAAAGGTGAGGAAGAATGAGAAAGTGGGGGAATCTATGGAGGGGTGGTATTTGCCTTCTCAAGTCACCGTCACCTGTGATGGGTCCCTGCTCTCCT
>VXBQ01014556.1:106509-149600 GCA_013400175.1 Phainopepla nitens | reverse complement strand
TCCTGCCGGCGGGCAGGGCCTCGGCTGCGCGGGCGAATGAGCTAAGAGCGCGCCGCGCAGGCGCACGCCCCTCTCTTCCGGCGCTGACCATGGCGGACCAGGAGTGAGTGCCGTCCCTCCCGCCGCCATCCGCCGCCATCCGCCGCCATCCGCGGCCCCCGCGCCGCCCGAGCCCTGCCCGCACCGCCCCTGGGGCCGCCGCGCCTCCGCCGGGGCTAGGAGCCCTGGGAGGGGAGGGGAGGGGAGGGGAGGGACGGCGCGGAGGAGATGGAGCCGGCCCGGCCCTTCCGCAGGCGGTGACTGCGGCCGTCGGGCCTTGGCGGGCTGGGGAGGGAGAGCGGGTCCCGAGCGCCGCCGCTGCCGGGCACGTGGGGTCGGGGCGGCAGTTCCGCCGGGCTGGGCGGGCAGGGCTGTGCCGGGGCTGGAGCAGGCCTGTCCGCCGGGCTGGTGTAGGAGCTCCTCAGGGTGATGGTGGCTCTGTAAACGCTATTCTGACGAGTCTTGTGGCGTGTGAGAGTTTAAAATCTCTCTGACAAGAAGGAACGGGGCAGAAAGTGATGCTCGGGAAGTTCTGCCTGAGGCTGAGGAGGAACTGCTTCACCGTACGGGTGGCCGTGCACTGGAACAGGCTGCCCAGAGGGATTACGGAGTCTCCCTGCCTGGCGGTGTCCAGAACCATCCGGATGTGACCCTGAGCGGCGCTCGGGGATGGGCCGGGTGGAGCAGGGAAGGTGGAGCAGGTGACCCTTGCAGCATCACGCACCGTGTGATTGCCTGAGCAAGCTGAGAGTCCTGCGAAGGAAATCTCGTGCACTGCCAGATACGCTTTCCTGTTCAAGCACCCGTTGATCAGAATGAATGTTCGTTGATCAGAGAGAAGTTATCTTGGAAGGGCTTGGTTTTGTTGCCAGGTGTAGCAAAGCAGGACACGTCTTTGTAGTTAGGGTTGTGTGCCGCTCTGGTTGGCCTGGCAGGGTTTCCTGTGGCTCCAGCGTGTGGATGGGGCCGGTTCTGGAGGAGAAAAGGAGCCGGTTCAGTCGCAGGGCTGCTCCTGGGAGCAGTGAGGATGAGGGAGGCGCAGTGCAGCGGCTGAGGGCAGCACGGCGTGCACCCCTGTTGTGTCTGAGCGTTGCTTGCTGTACGTCATCGGGTTCCCTTGTGCCGGCCCAAAGCTCTTCCTCCTGTTTCCGTGCAGAGTCAAGAAGGTGCCCTCTGTGCCCGAGAGCCTGCTGAAGAAGCGGCAGGCCTACGCGGTCATGAAGGCCAAGCGGCAGAAGAAGATCCTGGCCATCAAAAAGGTGAATATTCTCCGATCCCTCGACTCGCATCGCTTAGCTGCTGCAGGAGCAGCTGCTGCTCCTGCTGTCGTGCAGTACAGAGGTTCACAGTAAAATGTTCTGGACTAAAATTTGCTTTTAGAGGCTGGTGACAAAGTTCTGGGCAGAGTTAAGGGTAAAGTGTCTAGTTGTAACGTTGGAGTTAGTCTTGTATGGGGCAAGAGGTTATAGCCTTTTTGAGGGGGGGCTTGGTGTGTGATCAGAGAATCCTAGAGCTGTAGGGGATTGGAAGGGGCCTTAAAGATCATTTAGCTCCAGCCCCTGTGCCGTGGACTGGGACACTTTCCACTAGACCGGGTTGCTCAAAGATCCAATCCAGCCTGGCACTGAACGTGGTTAGGGCTGGCCCATCCACAGCCACCCAGGGCAACCCATTCCAGGGTCTCACTGCCCTCACATAAAGAATTCTTTCCTTATATCTAACCTAAATTTTCCACCTTTCAATTTGTACCCATTGCTCTTCATCGCCAAAGGGCTGTTGGAGAGTAGGAGTGGAACATGGGTTGCTGTGTAACAGCCTGCCAGGTTCTCTGGAGCATCTCTGAGGGTTGTTCTGACTGTCTGATACTGATCTGGGGTACCTGAGGGAAGTTCTGGAATATGGCGTGTTCCTTGTAGGCGGTTTTCAGGTGTCAGAAGGCATTTTCTAACTTCGGCAATGTCCGATTTCTTTCAGTACCGCAGGGCACAGAGGAAGCTCATCTATGCCAGGGCCCAGGCCTACCACAAGGAGTACAGGCACATGTACAGGCAGGAGATCCGCATGGCCCGGATGGCACGCAAGGCTGGCAACTACTACGTCCCCGCTGAGCCAAAGCTGGCCTTTGTCATCAGGATAAGAGGGTAAGCTTGCATACAGGGGTAAGCAGCTCTGTGTTCACAGGTACTGCACTTGGCTTTCTTGTTGCCTCTCTGTTTTGAGGGCTTAAATACTTTAACAAGGTAAAGTCTTCTACTGGTGACATGAGAAGTTGTTGGTAGATATTGTACATGCCCTTGAGGTGTGTTTAATTTAGGGCTAAATCATTTTGCTGCCTACTGTGTTTAGGAATGCCTGATTTTTAAGAAGACAAGGCTGAAAATACATGCAGACAGTTATTCTTTCTCACCTTTAACTTGATAAAATTACATGCCCCTGTTCCTAAACGTTCTGCTGAGCTGTTCTTCAAGTGTTGTCCTACTATGGTAGAGTGTTACAGAAAACTGAAAGAAAGGTGTGATTGGAAGAATTATGTTCAGGACAGCCCAAGGCTAGTTCTAAACTGTTTCATTGTAATACTTAGTTCAGTTCTTTTAGTGGAAATAGATGTTTTAGCTTCATGCTGAAATACATAGCAATAGTAAGTTAATGTACTAAGCTTGCTTTGTGTAATTCATGAGGTGTGTGTTCATATGGGAGCAGCGCTGTTGTGTGTCGGGGTTGTTTTTCTAAGCTGATGCCGGCTGTTCCTGGGATGCTGACGTTCCGGCCGTTTCACTTCCTTCTCCAGTACCAATGGCGTCAGCCCAAAGGTTCGCAAGGTTCTGCAGCTGCTTCGCCTGCGGCAGATCTTCAACGGCACCTTTGTAAAGCTCAACAAAGCCTCTATCAACATGCTGCGCATTGTGGAACCCTACATTGCCTGGGGGTGAGTGAAAGGCCCCGTCCCACCTACTCGGGGTGCAGGTGTTGAGCAGGTTTTGCATTTTGCTGTGCTAGACTTGCAGGGGTTTTCAGTCTTCTGTGTGCTTCCCTGTCTTTGGATTGGAGACTCGGTTAAGGCAGCGCCTTAAAGGTAGGGGCTGCTGGATATGATTGCACTCTGATACTGGTGTTCTTGGGAACTTGGTGGGAGATTTGCTTCTCTGTTGCTTCTGTGCCTACATGTGGGACCTGCTGAAATGATCTTTAGTTGTTTGGTGTGGAAGTCCAAATCAGGGATGTTAACGTTACCCTGAAATGTGGCTTGCAAAGACTTAAAATGATTGTTTTGAACGTGTCTGTTTCAGGTACCCCAACCTGAAGTCTGTGCATGAGCTGATCTACAAGCGAGGCTACGGCAAGATCAACAAGCAGCGCATTGCTCTGACCGACAACCGCCTGATCCAGAAACGCCTTGGTGAGCTCTGCTGAGCGGGAGGGAAGCCAGCCGCTGGCTCGGGCCATCCCTGCTGAGCTGGGCAGCTCTCCTTTCGTCTCACTGCAGTCACTGGTGCTTAGTTCTGATCTCTGCTTCTGTCTTAGCTGTTTAACACAAAGCTAGCTGGAAGTAACTTCCATCGTAAAGTATCGAAAACAGGTGTTTAAAAGGCTAAATCAAGTTTTAGCCTTTTAAATTTGTACTGTTCAATGTAACCTCCTTGACCTTTATGGAGTCAGTAGGTCTTTGAGTAACAAAAAAGTGCTGTAGCATCAGAGTCATCACAGCTTTGAACTTTCAGGCTTTAATATTGGAAATTTTGTCTTTGACTTTTGTGATCTGGTCAACAGACTTTTTAAACTTGTTGAAAGATTTAGGTAGTGATCAGTGTATTCAGTAAAAGCAAAGCGTGGTGAACGGTTGGGATATGGGCTACTCTGGGAAGCTCCCTTCTTTTGCAGTCATGCCAGAATGAGTGAAAGTGGCCACTCAGGTATTTCCCTTTTTTTTTTGGCATTTGATTTGCATTTTGCTTCAGATTATAAGGCTGTGTCATGCGTGTTTCTTTTCCTGTGCAGTGGATAAACATCCTAAAGGTATATGTATCCTGTTATAATCTCTTTCTAGAGCTGTATTTTTATGAGAGTTAACTTGTAACATGTTGCTGAAAATTCTGGAAAGGAATTAAGGAAACATGCTGTAGCCTTATTCAGTAGCCTAACTTAATAGCCAGTTTTTAATAGTGAGTTTCCCTGAGTTACACGTTGCAGTGATTTAGGTGTATTTAGTTTAGATTTCTCCAAAGGACAGTCTGTTTTCCTAAGATTCGGTGAATGTGGGTTGTTTTTTGTTGTTCTTCACTGCTGACAGCAAATACTTAACAGTTGAGACTGATGCCTCTTGCCAAATGTGCCATCTAAATGTTGACTTGGCTGCAGCTAATCCATTTTAATTAGAAAAGTCGGTCATTCAGTTTCATGACAAAGTGAGTGGTTTCTGACTTCCTGAAGTTTATCAAAATAAGTAGACATGACAGGAACAATGTGATAATTTTTAGTTTGTTATTGACCAGTGCCTCTGAAGTCTTTCTGAAAACTGTGTCTGAATTTTAGGAAAGCTTGGCATCATCTGCATGGAAGATGTGATCCATGAAATTTACACTGTTGGCAAGAACTTCAAAGTTGTGAACAACTTCCTTTGGCCCTTCAAGTTATCCTCTCCTCGGGGTGGAATGAAGAAGAAAACAATCCACTTTGTGGAAGGTGGAGATGCTGGTAACAGAGAAGACCAGATCAACAGACTCATAAGGAGAATGAACTAATGGTGAGATACTGCCTAAGGCAATCAACTGTTCAGCTCTGCAGGCTGCTGTCATTATTTGCCAGACATTCGAGTTAAATAGATGTTCACTCATTCTTGGGTGGTACCTACAGTACAAAGCTGCTTGAACAATACAGCGTTCTGGTTTTATTTTGGATGTCTTATTTAAACATTTGGAAAGTTGGTGTAGCTGATAGGAAATACTGGCATTAATAACTAGTCTTAAAGCCTTATTTGGTTTTATGTTGGGAAGCCTTGAGATCTTGGCTGGAACTTTCAAGCCTCATTAATGACCTGTTAATATAATTTAAGTCTTTTGATTGCAAGTACTGTGTTTTTTTCAGGTTTTCTAGAAAAGCCTGATTAGGACTGGTCTAAATTCTCATCTTGTTCAGGCTTCAGAAAGATTCATTTAAAGTTTCCAAGTATAGTGACCAAGCTGGTAATTTTGAAAGACTGATTGGCCCATTTGAGTAGTCCGTCCTTTAGAAATGAGAAGGTTTATTAACTCTTAAAGTGATTTAACAGTGACAGCTGAGTCCTAAAGGTAGGACCTACTCCAGACAATGCCTTATTGTTGTCACTCTGCTGTTCCTGCTTTGGGCAGAGGTCTCTGCCATTCAAAGCCGACTTTTTTCAGAGTTCTTGTACTTTGCTTCGCTTTTTAGACACTAAACTACCTTCAGTGTTGTCCATATCTTAGTTTCAGTGAAATATCTTTTTTGGTTTGACAGGTATGCTGGAATTCAAGAAAACTTCATTGTGTTAGGGTGTTTGGAAAGGATATCAGACAAAGACACAATTTTCCCCAAACTAATTCCTCCAAAGTCAAAATGGTTTTTTTGATTGGCTTGTTGGGATTTGTTTGCAGTGGGGTTTTTGTTGTTTTGTAGGGTTCTGTTTTTTCTTTTAGATCAGATGTGCAGTTTACGTACGAATTTCTAGCTTCAGAGGATTGGTTCATAAAAAATGGGTAGTGTTGTGATTTTGCAGTTTAAAACAGGTGCAGTTGCATTTGAATGATTCAAAATTAATTTTTCTGAAATATAGAAATTAAAGTTTCTGAAGGGAAGAAAGTTTTATGTTGTTTTGCTGTTATGTTTTAATTTCTCATGTCTTTTAAAAATATTCGTACAGCCAAGGCATAGCAAACTGAACTCATTGGGGTCTGCTTTGTGTCCAAGGAGCTACAGGAGATCTAGGAAACATTTTCCATGTGATTGACAGCGTTAATTCTTATAGCTTGTTCTGTAGGCTGCTGATTTCCTCAGTTCAAGCTCCTTGCACATCGTGCTGTTACCTCCCATCTGTGAAGTCAGCAGAGTTTGAAAGCACCAGTTACATGGCATGAGGAAATTCCAGCTTTAGAAAAATAGTTCCTTACTGGGGACAGTGTTCTTAAAAACCTTTTTAGCTCAACTATGTTGGTAACTCTGAGAAGCAGAACTGCTGTAACATTTGGTGCCTGGGGTGATGTTAAGTTGCTCCCACTACTATTCTTGTAGAAATTTTGCTGCTGGGGGTAGAAACTTTATAGTTCAGTACTGGAAGATGTGTCCTTGAAGTTAGTGCATAACCAAGGCTCAGAAGGACCGTGTGCTCCTGTATGATTTCTGAGCATGATGCTGTTTTTAATGGAAGCACTGCAGCTTTTCTGCCAGTGTAGATCCTTTCTCCTCCATCTTCCCTGCTAAACATCAGGTGTATACTGGTAGTGTTGTTTTCAGGAACCTTCCTACTGATGGGAATCCTCTAGTTCACGATTGCAGTGTTGTTGTAAGTGCCTGCAAGGGTTGGTGTATTGGCAGAGAAACAAAGGATATTTATTCATCTGATTGCTCATGTTTTTCACTGGACTTGTAGCTCAGCATCCCATATAAGTGGCATACATTGGAGCTTTACTTCATCTTCTAATTTGGGAAGTGACCTTGCAGTTTTCTTGTTTTGTGCTTATAAGCAGTTGTTATGCTTTTCCAGCAAACTAGATCTAAGATAACTGATTGTTCTGGGCTCTTCAACTTTGTTTTCCAGCTGTTGTGAATAGAGTGCGTGTGTAAAAAGTAGCCTACACGTAGAAAACAGAAGAAAGTTGTAGTTTCTACTGAGGCCATGAGCAAACTGGAGTAGTAGGTTCAGGTGACATACTGGCAGTACTCTCCAGGTCATGTCATTATGAAGGGCTCTGTATCTGAAGAACAGTATTCTTCTTTTCTCTAAGTAGATAGTTTCCTGCTATTTGTCTTTATTTCCTATTCTATTTGTCACTTATTTCTTAAGTGATAATCTCAAGTGAACAACAAAAAAAAAACCAGACTTCTGGTACTGACTCCTTCATATAGACTTGGAGGAAAGAGCATAGTACTTGAAGGTAAATGTTGACAATCAGTATTGGCAACATACTGAATTTCATCAATTTTTCAAGCAAACTTTACAGAACTGGACCCAAGTTGGCTTTTTTGCTTTCATTTTTGTATATAAACAGTCTTTGAAATGTGCCGAAAAAAGAGAGTGCATCAAAAGTTAGAATGTGCACAATGTCTTGGCATGTCTTTAAATATCAAGTATAGGTATCAATGGTTCAAGGTAGGAATGTTTATCCTGTTAGGTCTGGTACTCAAAAATCTCTGTCTTCAGTGAAGATACGTTAATGTAGAAGTAGTTACCATATGTGAGACTACTGCAGTTTTAAATCCAGTGAAATGAGTGTTTTCAGCCAAAACTACAAACTAAAAATGTATTAGTTTTTCATGTGGCCAGAGTTGTTTGAGATCTACATGTGCCTAATGGTACCTTTTTCTTTTTTGCCTTGCAGGTAAAGATGCCTAGCTGCAATATTTTGAAGTCTGGTCTGTTAATAAAACAATCTTGCACAAAACAGTCTGTTGTCTCGATTGGGCTCTTTTTGTGATCCTTTTCTGAAGTGAAGGCATTTGTCAGGTTCAGTTTGGAGTCAAGGAGCCATGGTTTGAATTAGCAGTATGTAGGTACTGCATAACCTTCATTTGGAGGAAGAAAATTTGGAAGGATTTGTGCAGGTAACAGATGAGGTTTTGTGTGCTGTTCAGTGGGCAGGGTTCCTGCTTAGTTGTAGTGCACCAGAAAGCTGTGTGAAAATATTTTTATGTAAAGAAGCAGCAAGTGTAAATCTGTTCTTAACATCTTAAGAACAGAGAATCATAGAGTGGCCTAAGTTGGAAGGGATCTTAAAGATAAAATCTAGTTTCAGTGCCCCTGCCATGAACACCCTTCACTAAACCAGGTTGTTGAGAGCTCCATCCAACCTGGCCATGAGCACTTCCAGGAATGGGGCATCCACAGCTTCTCTGGGCAGCCTGTCCTAGTGCCTCACCACCCTCACAGTAAAGAATTTCTTCCTAAAATCTAATAAAATCTACTCAATTTGAAGCCATTGCCCCTTTTTCTGTCCCTACATACAAAAAAGTTCCTCTCCATCTTTATTGTAGGCTCCCTTCAGGTCCTGGAAGGCCACAGTTAGGTCACCCTGAAGTCTTCTCTTGTCCAGGCTGAATAATTCCAATTCTTTTAGCTTTTCCTCATGGGAGAGATGCTCCCTCCCCCTAGCCTTCCTAATTACCCTCCTGGGGACTTTCTCTAATGGGTTGATGTCCTTCCAGTCTTTTCAGTGCTGGGGACCCCTGAGCTGGATAATTACTTCCAGCTTTGAACATGTTCAGGTATTTTTTACCAAGATAGCATTAAATGCTAAACAAAATAATTAAATTTTTCCCACATTCAAGGTAATTTAAACTCAGTTTAATTACATAATTTGTTTACAGTGTTAGACTGCAGATACTATAAATTGGAAGAGCACAGGATTGTTCATGAGGATATGAGCAGTTGCTGATAAATACGTAGGTGTAGCAGAGAAGAGATTAGAAAGGCAGGGACTAGTAAAACATGTAACTGCCTTCAAACTGATTTCTCTCATCTTGCAAGCACTTTACTGGAGGAGTCTTAGCTTGCTGAGGCATTTGGTGCAACAGATCAACAAGTTGTGTCTGCTCTGACTGGAATGTTTTTTTTCAGGTCAGGTACAGGCAAGCTGTATTAAAAGCTGTATTAAATGTTTAGGATCACCATATACAATTCACTGTCATTGATTTTTGTGCCAATTTCTGTGAGAACTTCTTTCTGCACTTCAAGTAAGACTTAACAACAATGCTAGTTGATTAAAGTTTCTCAGAAGCTAGTTTTTAAATAACATGGCAATTTATGATGGCAGTTTAACTAAAAATAGTTGAGTGCTTTTGTTCGTGAATGCGTTTGGACGTTGGCAGAAGAGCTGAGTGTCAGTCACTGCGTCAGTGTTTCCAGCTACTTGAACCACAGAGTTCTAAAACCTGAACTAATAATTTCCCCACTGTGAGCCAAGCTCCAAAATGTAGTAACACAGCTACTTGTGTCTAAATCCAAAAGTACCAACACCTTAGTCCATTTAAGCTGACTGTACTATATCAGAAAAATTTAGCATTTCCTTACAACTATTTAGTGCAAGTAATAGGACTACATGCTTGAAAAAAGTTTAATGAGTGAATGGCTTGAAAACCATGGAAGTATTTTGTTAAGCATCTTCATAAAGTGAGCGATAAGCTCTTTTACAGGGAAGAAAAGCATTTTTGTAAGGTTGCTGGATGAAGAGAAAAATTTTTACAGTGAAAATTACAACAATCGCTTTGCATAATTAAAGGGATTGATTTTGTAAGAGTACAGTCTTGCTTTAGCTTGGAATTGCACCAACGAGCAATGAATTTTGCATGTTGGAGGGGGAAGAATATACCCAAGAAAAGTCTGTTGACCTTGGTATCCCTGTTCATTTGTTTCACTTGGTGGTGTGTCCACTACTTCCCTGCAGCATTTTCGTTTATTTTCCTCCGACTCACACACGTGTTCTAGTATCTTAACAGACAGGCATTTTGTGAACATAATGAAGCCATACAAATGGATCACGGACATTTGTGTGATAGGTATAGAGCATAAAATATTAGCTCATTATATTAATCAGTTCTGTAGGAACTTGCTTGTCTGATAAGAGTGCCCTATAGGTCCCAGATTTTGTTCAAAGGAGTACATGGACTAAAGCATTAGTGAGGAGAAAGTTAATTTGGTCTTCATGGTACTTAAGCAACTCATTTTTCTTGCCCACCTCTGAAATCCTCTTTCAGCTAACAGCTGCAAAATGTTAGTACATAGTGTGGAAACTAATACTGAAGTGTAGCTGTGTTTGAGGCAGTAATTTGGTGTAATTGGTCACCTTTTATAGGATAGCTTTCAGGATTTTTGATGTTGCTTTTCAGGCATGTCCCATAGTAGCTGTTTAGAGAAACAGCTCACCATTTGATAGCTAAGGTCAGAATTTGCACTAGAAATGTGGCACAGTCTACTTACTCAATGCATGCATTTTGGAGCGTTTATGAGGCAATTTAAGTTAAAAATGTAGCAGGCAAAGACAATCCCTAAACAAAAAATAATTCAGATCCTTTGTCAATGTTCTATGATAAAGTTCAGGTTCTTGGAAACATGTTGTTACTCGTTCACTGTCCATAACTGCCAGCTGCTGACACGTTCTGAAATAAAATTTCTGTGAACTCCTCTCCCCTTTCAGAATGACCAACATCTTCCTGTTAGTTCCTCAGAACTGAAGCCAGAAGCTTTACCTAATAGCTATTGGAGAAGCAACAGGAGACTGAAATGTTAACAACTCACAATTTTTTCAGGCATGCTAAGGTTTATACACTTTACAGTTAATTGATATGCCTTTCTTTGCTGGTGTCCAGCTCATACAGCCTGTTTCACCATCACCAAGTGTAAAGTCATACATCTGGAAATGGAATGGGAGCCCATCCCAAGGATCAGTGTTTCGAGAGAAAGTTTGGAGACATGATGGATAGTCAGCTGAACATAAGCCCCCACTTGGCCAAATGCAATTCTTGGATGCATTAAAAAGAGAATATCAAATGTTATGGGGGAGGCAATACTACTTTTGTTCCAGTAGTGCTTACACTACTGCCAAATGCAGTATCCAGTTCTTGTGCCAAAAATCAAGCATATGCCTTGTAATACTCGCAGACCTTACTTTAAAGGCAGACATGGTTACAAAATGAGTATCTACCTATAATTGCCTCCATGAAGAAAAGTAGTTTGATAATAGAGAATTCTTTGATCTAACAAAGCTATAATAGGATGAATTGTCTTGAAATTGAATCCAGATAAATGTTGGGCTTTAAGCAAACAATTTTAATGGAACATAATTAGACACTGGAACACTTAACCAGTGGTGTGCCAGATTCTTTGTTAGTGGTCATTTCTAAATAGAAGCTTTGGGTTTTTTCTTTCTTTAAAGCATATGCTGTATTTCCAAGAGATTTGTTGAGGGCGGTCCTGGTGCCTCTCTTGCTCAACAGGAATTATTAAATGCTGGCCCTTCAGGTACTTGAGATACAAGTTAGAGCCTTGTTTTAAGGTGTCTGGCCACCCAAAGCGACATTCAGAATAGTGATGGTGAATGTTACACGCTTCACAAGGGAACTTGGACTACAAAGTCCAAGCATAGTGCACAAAGGGGTGAATCACCTAAACCTCAGCATAAGCAGGGCTTAGGAGAGAGATGGTAGCACTTCATACACCTCTATGGGCTTTACTGCTTCTGTCTGTTTGGAATCCAGATCTGGCAGCTCGCTCCTAAGAACTGGGACCCAGTTTCAAGAATGTGAACGTGCCGTTTCAAGAATTGAGTAGCGCTTACTGTCTGTGCTGAGTCCCCAGCAGACAGAGTGGTGTTCCTGCTTCATCCAGCAGGTTTGCTTACACTTAGGCAATGGGTTTGTTCAAATCATTCCTGCCGTGTCCCATTTTCCAGAAGATTGTCCTTTCCACAGAACTGCAGGTGAGAAAATCTCAGCATGTTGCTGCTTATTGAAGCTGCATCAAAAGTCTAAGGCAGGCAGACGATCACAATTTTAGTTTAGATTAGGAAATTGCAGAGCAGACAGGTATGAATCTGAAAACAGTCAAGTTTAGAATGGAAAAAAAAATCTTAAACTCCCAAATCCCAGGCAAAATATTCTCTTAACTAGTTTTGTCAGGTCTAAGATGTAGTGAGAATTTCTTTGTCTTTCTAGATCTTTTACATGATTATGTCCAGTCTCTTTTGTAATGTTCCCATTCTTGGCATGCTTGATTTTTTCTAAAAGCATTTGTACTACACCAGACTATTCCAGACATTTTGGACCCCCAAACCACAGAAGTTTAGATGTAAATAAACTTTCACATATTGCAGTTTTTCATGAGTGAAAAGCCTGAAAAAGTACTGAGCTCATGAAATGCAAGTGCTAAGAACGAGGATGTTCAGAAACAATCTTCCACACAAAGTTTTTCAGTCTTTCTGCAGATGATCACACCAGCCATTTCTAGCCTAATTGGTGAAAACTAAGTACTTGTGATCTTGCCCATCTTGTAAATAGAGCAAATTTTTAAAGTCCTGAGCTGTAAACAATATTCCCTGATTTATTTTTCTAAAGATAAAAAATCTGCTTTTGCATGTTTTTGCAGTCTGGATAGTGCTAAGTATTTCTTCATACAAAGTATTAATTGCAGCAAATATATTTCATGATGAAATAAGTAGGTACTTGGAGGAAAACAATGAAAAATAAGGGTATGTGCAATCATAGAGCCATGGAGTGTATATGGGGAGGAAGCCACATGCAGAGTTAAGTCTATGGAAAAGAGGTGGAAAAGGGAGCAGAGGGAGGTGTAAGCTGCAG
The DNA here is from genome assembly GCA_013400175.1 of Phainopepla nitens. Lineage (NCBI taxonomy): Eukaryota > Metazoa > Chordata > Aves > Passeriformes > Bombycillidae > Phainopepla > Phainopepla nitens. Next base: position 137,042 of record VXBQ01014556.1, on the reverse strand, counting down.
TGTAACTCTTCACTTGCTTAGCACTGTTTTGGCAGTCCAGAGGGGCTGTAAATCCAGTTTAACTGGCCAGCATGCCCCATGCTTTACGTGCTTCCCATCCTGAGTTGCTCTGGCAGTCAGGGAACTGTTGAACAACTTAACCAGTCCTTGGAGTCTGCCTGGAGTGTTGGATGTCACCTGGTGAGTGTGTGCTGCCCAGGCCCTGCAGCACTGTCATGGAGCACATTTCCACCCCTGCTGCAGTTTGTGAGGAGCTGGGCAAGGATTACCTCTCTGGCATGGCTGTTGGCAGCTGTTATCCACAATATTATGCTCTTTATTGCACTATAAAATCCAATTGAAGATTTCAAGTCCTGATCACTCCAAATATCTCATGAATACAATAACACAGTAATACTTCATAATTTCAGCACAATGCATGTTTAATTTTTTGATACTAATACTGTATTTTACATGTCATTATAACAAGGCCTCCAAGAGAAAAAGAAATAAGATACAGTGAGCCAAGACAAATAGGAAAATGGGATTCAAGGAAGGGTCTAGGCATACCTGGTTTTAGTTCAAAAAACAGATAGACTTTTTTTAAGCTTCTTTTGTAAGGCATTTTTTGACAACTGAACTGTAGGAGAACACGTTTAACTAGTAATACTGGCCTTTTTTGTGTCAATCCTAATTTTCTAATTTTAAGTACTTTTTTTTAACTTGACATGCTTTTTTAAAATGTTGATATTCCCTCCTACTTCTGAAATACAGTCGGTGAGGCTTTTCTTTATACGAATGGTCTCCTAATATACACATACATGCATGCTTTGTGGGAGAAGCCATCAGAATTGAAAGCGCATAATCATGGAATGATAGAATAGCATCCTGAGTTGGAAGGGAACTGCAAGGATCACTAAGTCTGACTCCTGGCCCTGCACAGCACCATCCCCAAGAGTCACATCATGTGCCTGAGAGCATTGTCCAAATGCTTCTTGAACTCTGTCAGGCTGGGGCTGTGACCACTTCCCTGGGGAGCCTGTTCCAGTGCACAACCACCCTCTGGGGGAAAAATCCTTTCCAAATATCCAACCTAAACCTCCCCTGACACAACTTCAGGCCATTCCCTCGGGTCTTGTCACTGGTCAAGAGAGAGTAGATCAGTGTCTGGCCTTTCTCTTCCCCTCATGAGGGAGTTGTAGGCTGCAATGAGGCTATGTGTGTATATTCAATAATTTTCTGTGACTGAGATGGGTTCAAATTCACATGTATAATTCTGCAGCAAAAATTACCCACACTTATGAAAAATTGAGTTTTTCTGAGTAATGGCTATGCTTTCTTTTGAAGTCAGCATTACATATGGTTTGAATTATCCCACTGGCTTGAGTATCTTTTCGTCTATAGACATCTATCATGGATGTTAAATAAGTTTAGACTTGATCTAAATACAGAGATTCCTTGCCCTGCTAAAATGTGCTTTACTCTGGACAGGCACAGTAAGAGAATTGTAGGAGACAATATTGTAGTAATGCTTTAAATACCAGTTTGGGTACCTATCTGCAAAGGGAACTATGTACAGAGCCAGGTCTGAGCCAGTGGTTTTCAGCTGGAGTGAGAGTTGGTCTGGACCAGCAGAGGGGAATATTCCTGGATACTCTCTCTTAGCTCTGCTCTTTTTCATTTGTTCAAATGAACAAGATTGTCTTTTGACCATCACTCACTACTTGATTTTTTTTAACTTAAATTGGCTTAATTTCTTACAGGTTTTACCCCTGTGTTTTGTGAAAAGCTATGAAGAAAACAGATATGAAAATGAAGTAACACTTTAATTTCTATTCCTTTCTTTAACATGTTGTTTTAAACCAAGCCCATTGATTCTTCACTATACAAGTAATATAGATTAACAATTTGTTGAGTCAGAGTAACAAGCAAAGACCTGAGATAAATTTGCAGAGTTTTAGTTCGGGATGCTGTACTAGCTCTTCCTGGAAGACTGTTGCTATACTGAAGAAACTATAAACTAAAATAAGTGGAACTTGTATATCAAGTGATAGCACATACGTGTGATCTTTAAAATATAATCTTGTTGAATCATGTTACATTAAAAACATTGATATGCAGTTAGATTTAAATCTATTTTTTGCTAAATTCCTTGATTACTACCAGTTTTGTTCACTCCCTTGTCACTTTCTTTTTTTGCTTTCACAAAGCATGCATGATTGAGCACAAGAGGCTGCTTCTGCCTCAGTTAGAGTTTTCAGAATGCAAATTTTTATACTTGTGTTTAGTTTCTTCTCATGTTTTCAGTCTGAGTCTCCCTGAACCAAAATTTTGCAATGGGAATGAACTTCTCCTAACTTTTGCTCAGAAGCTGAACTTTTGAAGTGAATATATTTTTTTTCAATGGTAAACTGTTACTTCTGAAATAAACCAACTAAATATATTCAGTTTTTCTTCCTATTTTTTTTAAGTGATGTTTTTTAACAGTATAGATAAAGGGGAGTGGGTAACAGTTGTCCTACATGGGAAATGGATGGAAATTTGTAGGCAAAGTCCATGTATCCCTGAAGAAAAGGGGATCATTTCTCTGTCTGGGAGTCAGGATGATGAAATTCTTCCTCCACAGATTATTTTTCCCAAGGACTCCTGGTACTTAGCCATCTGCAATGTCTGCTCTTGAAGTGCTGAACTTAAACCTGTGTATTTGTAGTACAGAAGTGCTATGAGTTGCTTCTGGGTCTTTAAGACCTTCAGGACCCTATCGAGATGCAAAAGTTAGCGGTGGTGACAGCTCTATCAGACAGAAAGGCTCCTGCAGAAACATGCTGTGGAAACGTTCCTCCTGGTAACACCCTTGCACAAAGTTACACATAGCTGAGGGCTATTGCTCTAGTGTGTTGAAACCATTTTGTTTTAAGCAATTGTGCTTAAACTGAAGTCCAACAATACTACTATTTGTTACATGAAATTTCATTAGAATTGTATCCAGAGCAGGCCTCAGTTGGAAAGAGAAAATAGCCCCCAGTCCAAAAGCTGCCGTTATCCATCTGGAGCCTTCACAAGTGAAGTACAGATCCTGTAATCAATTCATATTTTGGATGCTGATGAATATGAAGTATCAGAGCACATTTCAAGCTATAACCTCTGACAAAGATTTGGTCACTTTTTGAAAGTTCACTTAACAAAAAGCAAGGCCCTTTTGTAGGGTCCACATTCTAGGAATGAGTGGGAAAGGTAGGGCACGTGGTTTAGAGGAAAGTAATAACCTAAGCATTAAAAATTATTGTAGGTACTCAACACCAGGTACCTTTTGGTGGCTTACACAAAGCCTGTAGGGACATGGCAGGTGACTGTAGTCAGTTTGTAAATGAATCTCTAGATGGAGCCAAAACAGATCTCATGCCTGAGTGTTGCAGACAGAGAAATGATTTTTTTCTACTAAAGGCTTACAGCTATGAGAAAACATTCAATTCCATACCAAATCTTTGTCCTGTGAATTACTGAGGTTCCTTACTGATTTTTTTTTTAGGGCTTAAAGCCTAAAAAATTGCAGTGCTAGTAGTTTTAAAAATTGAGGATATTTTACTACATAGTAATGCTTAATGTAATGTCAGAATCCCTTATCTCATGGTAAATCTTCACCTGTGTATCCATTACATAAATAAAATCAGTAGGAAAATCTTATGATGCATCCTGAAATATTTGCCTGTACATTAATTATTTGAATTGTCATCATTGATAAGCGCTAGTCACACATATTCCCTTTTGGTGCTGTATTTATGGTGTGGCATCTGTTTTGCCTGTCGTTTACTAGCCCACTGTTTTACAAAAGCATTTACTAGCTTTGTTATTCGTGCAGACTTAAGAATCTCAACACTGTTCTTGTCTGTGGTATCTATTGATAGAACAATGCTTAAAACTATCTTTTTCTTGAGAAAAGAAATTGCAGACTGCAAATATAATATTGAAGGTAAATAATCCCCGACGGGTTTTATATGTTATTCTTGATTATTTTCATAATGTAGACTATATAATGATAAAGAAACTCTTTAAAGTTGTATTTCCTTTCATTTTTCCCTCATACAACTTCATAAAAATGTGTGATTTCACAGGTTCACAGTGGTAACTGATGTACGTGGAAGGGTAGGAAAGCACCTCTGTTAAAATGGACCAAATTAAAACCAACTTGGTTCGTCCTTTTTGGCACAGAGCCTCCTCTATCCTGCTGTCTCACTGGAGCTAAAGGTAGCTGAACTATGGCACACTGGGAGTTTGTACCATACTGAGTTAAGTCTAAGAGAAAACTACAGCTCTCAAATATACAGCTTTTTGCACTGTCTGTGAAAAACTGCTTAGACTGCATGATCTCAGGTTCAGGAGATAATTGCAGCCTCAATATTGCTTTCTTCCTTGGGAAAAAGATAAGATCCCAGCAGTTACTGTGCTCACAGGTGCTGCAGAATACTCAGTGAAGCAAGTTGAGAATCATGAGCTTTGCCTTGCATGGAATCCATCTCGCACTAATCCTTGAAAGATTAAAGTAAGTAACACTTAGTTGTTCAGTCAGAAGTCTCGCACCACATCATTTTATTTCTGACTTCACTGCACAAGATAACTCCTCTTTTCAGAGAGTATTACATGCTGAGTGACCAAGAAAGGTTTTGTCCCTAATAATGGAGGATCTTTGATCATATCATGGGACTGACTGCTAGAAGAACTGCAAGCATGTCTATCTCTTTGCAGACTCAGTTTCAGGGCAATAACTGCCTGTACTCAATGTGTCACTGATGAAAGGTGTCCATTATGCACAAAATTATGTGAACTTTGTCAAGGTAATAAACCCACAGTCTATTACAGTGATTTATTCCTATCACAGTGACCTGCAAAGTGAGAATGAGGTAGATCTGGTTAATGTATGCAGGGAGTAGCTTTGCCTTTATCTGCTGTTGAATATGGATAACTGTGCTAGGTGATACGACAACTCTATTTCTACCATGGCATTTCTCTATGATCCCTGGCAAAGCACTAAGAACCAGATAAACATTCACAGTAAAACGTCAAAGAGTAGAACTTTTGTCTCAGAGCAACAATGAAATGTGATTTATGTGAACAGAAGAGTGTGCTCTGTAGTGACAAGGAGCTAACTTTAAAGTAAATGAGAACTTGGATAACTAATAGAGATGAATAATGGAAAAAAAACAGTTTGGAAGGAAGCTCTTGAAGTCAATCATCTGCTTAAAGTACTGTAACTTCGAAGTTAGGCCAAGCTGTTCAGAGCACTGAATTTTGAAATTCTTCTGGTGTGGAAATGATACAGCCTTTCTACATGATAGCTAATTATTCTCACATAGCTAATTTTCCCTCTTGCAATATGGCAGTTGCCTCTTGTTCCTTTGCAGTGCTGTGATGATGGAGTCCGTGTCCATTCTCTAAGCTCTTTTTAAGTACTTCAAGATTGCAATTAGAGCCCCCCTTTCTTCTCCTTTAGTATTTTCCATAAGCTAAACAGACCTGGTTCCTTCAGTCTCTCATAATACATGCCCATGGCATGGGGGTTTGCGCTAGATGATCTTTAAGGTTCCTTCCAGTCCAAACCATTCTGTGATTCTATGATTCTATTGTACTATGTTCCATCTTCCTGAATTACTTCAGTAGCCCTCTAGATTTCCTTTTGTGCTGCCATATCTACTGGAAGGTCCAAAACTGGGCACAGTACTCCAGATGTAGCTTCATCAGTGCTAGGAAAAGAGAAATGATCTCTTTCTTCAGCCTACTTGCCATGCTCTGGCTAACAGTGGTCAGTGTGCAGTCAACCTTCATCATTGCAGGGGCTCATGTCCACCAGGAATCACATATTTTTACTAGACAAACAACATCCACAGCCTTTTCCTTGCCCACTAAGTGAGTCACCTGGTCATAGCGGGAGGTCAAACAGGACCTGCCTTTCATAAACAGATCCCATTCAGCCCCATAGACCTGTGTGTGTCTAAGTGATATTGCAGGTTGCTGACCATTTTCCTTTGGATTATGGAGGCATCTTTCTGCTCCCCTCTCCTGTCTACTCTGAGGAAAACCGGTCCTATTATTCCTCCATCCACAATGTGGGGCTTGGGATCTTGTCTCTCTTTACAAAGGTCCTATCTTCTGTTCATCCTTTCTGATGCTACTGTATGCTCAGATCCTCTGTTGTTCCTTCAACCAGTTGCTCAGCTCGTGACTTCCAGCAGCTGACGATGCTGGAATGTGTGAAGCACATGACTGCAGACAGTCACCTCACACCCATAGCTCGGTTGCTTCCTGTTTGGAATTGTGTTGGTCTTTACAACATGACTACATGCCCTGGCTTGCCATTGTGTGTCAAAGGGACCTCAGAATTCTGTGCTGTGGCTTTCCTGCTCCTTTTCCCCGTGTCTTCTCTTCCCAGTCCTCTAATTTCTTTGTAGCCCTTGTGTTTAGGCACAAACAGAATTTGTGGAGGCAAGGACACTTTTGCTTTCAGAATTCCTTTTGTTTTACTGCTGATATCTAAAGCCAGTGTGTCAGACAGGGATTCTGGGAGAGAAAAATGCCTCAGTTCACCACGAAGAACTGGATTCCACTGCATTTAATGGTTGCAACTGTGTGTTTCCTAATTTTCTATGTACCTGCCCGGACATCTCAGGCTATTACTTGCAAAAGCCTTGAGAATTCCCAGTCAGAGTAATGGGATCTGCATTTTTGCATATTAGAGACTACTCATTGCAAGTGCCTTGAACAAACCAGATCCAGCATGCCTCAGATTAGGCAACCAAAATCAGCAGGTATTTTGAAATGTACCCTTTGTGTGGAACAGTCCTTCTTTTACAACAACGGTGAAATAATTCACTTTGTGGAACACATGCATGCACTGTAGTGAGAAAAACTCCTAAGAGAATTCATAGCTCTGTCTTCAAAACAATATGTATTAAATCATTTGGAGGGCCACACACTGAGTATCAAAGGGAAAACAGCACTGGATTATTGTTCATTAAGTGAGCATCGTTCATCTGATGCACCAAAGGAAGCAGGAGTGCTGCCGAATAAAAAGCCTGTGGCTATACAATTACACTACAGCTTATTCTAAGGGTCAGTGAAGGAAGAACATGACTTCCATGATATAAATTCTAGCATTAGTACATTATGAAGGGTTTATGCTAGATGCAGGCTTCCCACACAGTTATCACAGGAAAGACTTTGCCTTTTTTGCTGAATGCAGACCAACCCCAGGATTTTTTATAGCACTTCCTCAACATACAGCACAACAACACTCTGCACTGTTGCGTTTTTAGAGGTGCACCATTAATTGTTTAACAGTCTTCCCTACCCACCACCATTTACCCACTCCATCCTTCATGCATCAATGACCTTAATTGATCTCAGGAAGACGATGACAGTGACAAGAACATAACTATTGAAAAGAAGCCAGTAAGATCATCAGGCTTGTCAGCTGGAGGAGATGCTGGCTTTCTAGGGGCTAGAATTTGTGACTTTGTGTCTGTCAAACTCGGTCACTTTTGTGAGGCTGAAAGTCTAAACTAATATTTTCTGCCTTGCTGCCTATTTCTGAGTGGTTACATTTTCATCATAGTCATCATCTTTTTCTAACTTGAGTGAATTTGAGTTATCTGTCCAGGATGAAAGATGGAAAAAGGAGGGAATGATGACAGTTAGCAAGCTGTGACATATCCACTGAAACATCTTGGCTACCAAAAGCCAGCATCTTCTCCAGCTGATGATCCTGCTTCTGAGCCTTCACCTTCCACACCATACACATTGTCCTTGTGTATTTAAATTGTACTTAAGTCACTGTATGCATTTTCATTCTATTACCTTCATTCTTACGATGAAATTTGCTTTGGTCTCTGCTGACTTGCTAGTAGCAATGATCCATTGAAGTCAGACTGTTCTACAAAGAGGTAGTAGAATAAATTATATCGGGAACAGAAACCCAGTTGAGATTGTATGTTTTTACTTAATGGATTCATAACAGGCCCATGACAGGAACGGAATGAATTTACCAGCTTATGTCAGGTATCCAGCTATTATAAGGAGTACTACAAAGACTCGTGAATCCAGGTTTCCTTTAGCAGTCAAAACCACAGTGCTGGCTCCCTGTCATATGGGATAAAAGATTCACATAAATTTACATACCTCTTTCCAAAACAATGGAATGCTTTATTTTGGGTCACATATGTACAAGTAGGAGAAGTCACTTCCCATCATCTTCATACCACATGTTCCTGGAGAACTCAATATTTGTAATAATTTTTTTTTTCTCCTATCCATGTTTACACAGGGGAAACATAATTAGAGGTTAGGATAAAAAAGACTGTATGAAAGCAAAACAATCCCGCAAAGAATTAGTAATTCTGCTGTATTTCTTGTTCCAAGAAACAAATAACTATTCTTTACTGATGTTGCACCACAGGAAGGGTGCAAGAGCAACAACACAGATCTTGGGCTGATGTCATTGTTTTCCATGACAATAGCTTCTTGAGGTAGTCTCTTTAGCAGTCAGGTCTTATTTCAAGATCGCATCTATTACTGGTGAGAAAGAAAAGAGAACACCCACAGACACTCTCTTCTGGGAAGTGGGCAAAATGATGGTCTGGTTTTCTTCCAACAAATAAACTAACAGCAGCTAGATTTCAGTCTGCTGTAGAGATTTCTCACAGGCAGATTCTCCCTCAGTGGCATCAGGTTAACTCTTTCTTGTTAAGTGTTTTCTTTTAAAAACTGCATCACTTAACACAGAAAATGTTTGGTATTTAAAAAATCCTTCCCAAAATGGCAAATATTTTATGTTTGTACTGAGACATGCAATGGCCTCTTATTATCTAGAATAATAAGGGTTCCATTACTCAAATTATGAAGAGAAAAGTTTGCAAATGTATTGTCTAAGAGGAAGGTTATGGATAGCCTGATATGTGCCTCAGACTAACTTATATGGAGGTGCTTTAAGCTGGGCTGAGTTTTTTGGTGTTAGCTCTGGCTTAATATTGCTGCTTGGAACTAGGTCTTGTAGAGAAATCCTTGTGGCTCTTCTACATGCTGCCTAGTACTCCAGGCAATATTTATTAGTTTATGCAGAATCCCAGACTAGGGCTGCCTGAGACATTCACACAATGGAGTTCATGAGTAAATAAGCCTTCTTACACCTAAACACCAAGGGACATGAGCACAGAAGTCTCTTGCAGAATGAATGTCCAGCAGGGTTGATGCCAAGACTGACCTGTTAGAGCTCCACGCAACCAAACTGGGCTCATGCAGAGCCTTTCTGCACTGACAAAGCCAGCCTCTGCAGTATCCTCTGGCTGAGGATGGAACCAGCTCATGGCACAGCCAGGCTAAAGACGTAACCATGACGGTGCTGAAATCCAGACAACTGTGTTAGTTCATGTGAGGGCTTCACCACAAAGCACAGCCAGGAAAAGGTTGGCTCTGTGACACCAGCTCGGCACCTGGGACTTGGTTAAAATCTGTACCACAAATACACTTGATAATCAAAGGCTGAGTTCAGTGACAAGGATTGCATATTTTTATGATGAGCTGTAAAACATTATTCATGTTTCACTGAAGTTCATGCATCTGAAACTTGCAAAACCAAAATAACTCTCTAGGAGAGATCAGGAAGAGTCACCTGCAGAAGCAAGAGACCAGCAAGAGTTATCTGTAGGAGCAAGATAACAAGCACAGAGAAGACAGCTGTATACAGATGTGGCAAGAAACATTGCATATTAAGTCACTTCTGATTTATCTTTGAGTAGTGTCTCTGGGCTGTAGATTAGGTATATCATAGACAAGTGCCAGATTGGTTGAAACTAGCAGGATTTATGAACTACAGCTGGGACGGTACCAGCATGGTTGCACTGCTGCTAGGGTAGGTTTCAAATGGAAACCAGGTTAATCCCTGGAGCTCCAGAGGCTCACAAAATACCCTGCTATTGCCTCATACTGTTCTTTGCAAGAAGCTCCTTTTAAAAAAAGCTTATAAATACAGGCTTTACCTAGCTATTCTGTATGAACAACACATATCAGTAGAAGGAGAGGAAAAAAATTACCCTTACAGAAAAGAGTTATGATGAAAGAAAGACAGGCAACAGTATAACAAGGTAGAGGCATTTTATTTTACTTAATTTTTTTAAGATGGGAAAGAAGACCCTGTAAAGCAATAAGAAATAAGCCTAACATGTTTTAAAGCTTTTTACCTATACGATTCAAAAATATTTCAAGCAGTGTTTGATTCAAATGGAAAGTGAACAGTTTTTTTTAAAAAAGGTTAAAATTAAAACTTTTTCCAATTAAATAATTTTAATTTAAAAGAAACATGCACAGCTCTAATCTTTGACAGAATACCCCTGTCAGGGATGCAAAAGCTGATGTCCTTCCCCACTGTCACAAAGACCAAACCAAAGCAGTTCAGGATAGTTTATCATGAGATCGTCATCTACATACACTTTCCCTAAATCTCCTTCATCTTGAGTATCCCCTCCCTCTTAGTCTAAACTTGGGATCAAAAAGTTCGAAGTTTCTTTTTTTTTCCTTCCTTTCCTCCTTTCACACATGCTTTCCTCTCTTTAGTGACATAATTCACAAACCTTAGACAGAGCTTTGAAGAACAAATGTATTGGTGTCTTTCTAAAGCACTTTCACTGTTTTATTCATCCAACTACATCTAAATGAGGTTGCCAGTTATTTATTTGTGAATAACTCAAACCAGAATGATTCAGCTCATACAGCTGGCACATATTCAGGAAAACCAACAGGCTGAACTTGATCAGATTTTTATCAGTTAAAATGTATTGCGCTCTTTAAACATAAAAAATAATTGCCTAATAAAGGTCAATGCAAAAGCCCATGTAATGACAAGGAAAAGTTATTTTTGGATATTAATGTATTGTCTATCAATTCTTTATTTTCCTTGTTTAGCAAAAACCAGAAGAGGCATGCCACAGCACTTATGCATGAAACTAGAGCTAGTTCTCTTTAAACAAAAGAATCAGCATGACAGCTCTGAGCATGTTCTAAAACTAAAAATTATTAAAAATGTTGTTGGGATCTTAAATATTTATTTTAAGGTTAAATCTAATTCTAGCCTTCAGAGACACAAGACTGTTTACCAAATAAGGCATCAAATTGCTTAGCTTCTTTGAGATAAGCCATTTATTTCAATATTATTTAATGGTAATGCAATCAACCAAAACTTGACATATTTGGAACCAGCTGTTCTGAATTAGAGTTTGCAATTTTCCAGATTCCAGCAAGAAAGTTAGGAAAAAATTATGTTGTTTTGTTTTGTTTTTATGTATTGTCTATTATGATTATAGAATAGCAACTATGTAAGTTAAAAAGCCATCAGATTTTAATAATGCCAAACCACTCAATTGGCAGCATTAAAAATACCATTTTATGAATCAAATTTGATCTATCAATTGAAACGAAACTCTACAAAGACTTATCCAAATGATTACGGAATAGGCCTTTACAAGAAAGAAATAAATTGGTTCTGCCGAAATGACCAAGAAAAAGATCTGGGTCTTCAGGCCTTAGTAAAGGCTTTGGATCTTTTAGCTGTGGGAGCAAGGAAAAGCTTTCCACCTTATCTAAGCTAACATGCTAAAGAGATAAGTATTTTCCGGGGTATTCAGGATTTTAAAAACAGTTTAGGGATAATTATGCAATAGTGCTCGGATATTTGTATCTTAGAAATTCTAGGAAGGATTCCTAGAAAAAAGTTCTTTGTCATAGGGAACAGCCGAAGAGCCCGGTGCAGGGCAGAATGTTAAGTGCAACCAGCTGTAATCCCTGGGTCACGGAGCTCTGCCACAGGCATCAGAACTGCCGGACTGATACTTCACACGAAGTGAGGACATGGACCAGAGGGAGCAGTCTAAGGGGCTGAAGGGAGCGCAGAAGAGGGGCAGCACATCCTGGCTGATTGCTTCAATTCAGATCAAGCCTCAGGCACACAGGATCAGAAGTAGCATTCAGGATAAATGATTTCTGCACTCTGTTTGATATAGATGGTCATGTCAAATAGAAAGAAAGTTTCTCAGGAAGGAGAATGTCCTCAGGATCTGTAAGATGACCTGGCTGTGGTTCAGATTTCTTAGGAGATTCCAGGATGCTGCAGTTGACCAGCATGATGAGGGAGAGTATGACTAGATAAATGTCTGAAATTTGGAAAAGCTGGAGAAAAATTATAAATAATTCAGCTACAGGAAACAACAGTTCTACCTCTCTGAATGAAATATATGAGAAGGAATATACTTTTATTGCAGCAACAGAATGATGTCATGGGCCATACATTCAAATATTTGTTACATATTCAAGAGTTTTCTGAACCTGTGGAGGTTCATGCTGCAAAGTGAATATCCAAATCCCAAAAAACCACTTGTGAAAAACATTAAACAAAAGATATTTGACTAGGACTGGAACATAGACTAATGCAACTATCTACATTTCAGTTGGTGATTTAGATTTTAGTTGTCAGAGGAATTAGCTAAATTCTTTACAATGCAAGAAGGAGGGAAGAATATGTCTTTCAGTTTTAAGCACCAGTTTTGAGCCCCAGTTCAGTAACCATATCCAAGTACTTGGATCCAGACAGACACCTTCTTCAACTAAAATTGTACAAGCTAACAAAATTTTTGGTAAGGCCCCTGAAAACAGTCCTGACCAAATAAAGTTATGATGAATTGTCTCAAAACTAGTTGTTTTCTCATTTTATCTTAGCTAAACAGAAAAATTAGTTATTGAGGAAACACTCTAGGAAAACAGAATAGAGTTCATTAAGCATACAACATTTGCAGGACATCAAAACTGAAATACCATGAAAACTTGAAGCAATCTAGTCAAGCAAAAAAAAAAAAATCTTGTCAAAGACTGATATGAGTAACCTTCAAAATGCTAGAGAATGACCATATCCACCTGGAAGATTCACTCTCTTTGAAACAAAGCCAGATGAAAGTACATTAAAACCTTGAGATCCATGAGGCAGTTGACAAAATATTAAAACAATACAATACAGGTTTTTCAAATTATAAAATCCAGGCCTGGTTAGCCAGTCAATTCCCTTTATTGGCAAAATATCCTAAGGGCAGTTTTGAAAATCATCCATAAGTATTCCATTTAGCTACACTGCAAGAGAAAAGAAAAATACATAAAAAGAAAAAGGAAAAAGAAAAATACCCCACCAAAATCCTACAGTTTTAACAGCTTAGTCATGAGGATAGTCTCTCAGAGAAGGACAGAAGTTTTATAGCCTGATTCCTGAACACATTTCTTTGCAATAATGAGATACAAAGAACAGATTGTATGGATATTTATATAGCAGTTGGCAAGGTATCACAGCATAATTTATGTATGATCAGGTTAATTTACATGGTTTTACCTGTTTCATTCATTTCCATGACCCATAGATGCTGACCTGAGGTGGAATAAATGTACTTTCTGACTTAGAACAACTATTTAAGAAGCAAAATGTTACTTCTGTGCTGGACAAGACCTAAGGATTTAGTCATCACAATTTCTTCTTTTGATAGCTGTTGACATCTAGCATTTCAGAGAGAAGCAAAAATTTATCTCCCCAATAATAAATTACCTAACTATAGGCCTGTTTAGTCTGCACATTATCCAGTCACTTTAAAAATTCAACCTGTGCCTCAGATTGGTCTGTCCTTCAGATCTCCAGAATTTGGCATTTAATTTTATACTACTGTGTTAAAAATAATCTAGGTATTTTGTGGACTGATCCATTTTTCTAACTTTTCACCATGGTAATATTTGCATGTATGAAGATTGGACTTATTTACTATTTTTTTTTCATATTCTCTATGTATTGCACCTATGTTGCTTCCTGGGTTGTTTAATATAATAATTGTTTTGTTTCTTCAGAAATACGACAACATTTCTAATTCATTCAATAAAAATGCTTAGCAGGTTTATCGTCCTCTGATTGTTATATAAACTTGTCTGAATTTTAAAAATGTAGAGCACCTGCAGCTCCTACAGAGTCCTTCAGAAATCAGAAGAAAGCTTCATTTTTTCCCTCCAAAGACTGATATCCACGCAGTGTAACTTGGCATATTTGTTTCCCCACAACTTGGCACTACATGTTAAAGGAGATACTAGCATTATCTTCCTAAACCAGCTAAATTTAGGGAGAAATCTTTGACAGCTCTTAAAAGGTCTGAATGGATTTCAAGACAACTATCACATTTTGTCAAGTTTCAGAGTTAGTTTGCATATTGTGACATTTTTCTGCAAATCCTTCAGAATCTTCTACGAATTGAAGGAGATGAAGAAGTCACTAACGAGAATATTTCCTACAAAGTTTTCAGATTGAACAAGCCAATTTCTTGGCAATAAAATAGTTAGTTGGCATTAGTGTGCTTTACTTGAGGACCAATTTAGTTTCCAAGCAGCTTTCCACAGGTAGGGAACATTTAACAATGGTATTCAGTCACTGCTTTTCCACCCATCTCATCTGAAATACCCCCCTGAACCACAAACAGCTACAATCCAAAGGGGGTATCAATGGCAAAGTATATACTAAATTTAAACTCAGCTTCTCCAGATTTTTAGACCGATTGGTGCTACACATGATTAAGAATATTCACAAGAGGTTTTGTCTGCTTGTTTTGTTTTAAGTTGTCTGAATGTTTGCATCTCTTGCTTTGGAGAACTGGACTGTTGCCCTTACAATAGATTTGTATACAACACTGGGAACAGGGGGAAGAGGGGCAGCAGGGACAGAGCATGCCACCAGAAATCAGAAAGTATGGAGAAAGAAATTATCATCGATAATTAGAAATGAGATGCCACACAAAAACTACCCACTAGAAATTGTCTTTTTGTGGGTTCACAGAGATTGGCAAGCCATCCAAAGGCCTGGAAGCAAACCAGGAAATACCAGATTTCTGGCTGTGCACAATGTCAAGGATCACTTCACCAGGTTTCACTGAAGAATTTAGAGGAACATTTGACACTTAGATAACTTTTAGGCATTTGGTGGCTTTTAAAGAGGACTAGGACAGCACATGTTTCATGCCAGCATACTGCTCTGGCACATGCCAACAGGAGACTTAAATATTTCACTTCCCTCCCATCAAGTAGGCACTTCACATCAAAAATATTGTATAGTTACTTTGTAGAAAAGTAGGCATCTAGGTAGGGTTAATTCTTAATATTCAGGTTAAGAATATTCACAAAAACAATTTAGGCACAGAATGTTGCTTGCTCTAATTGATGAAATGACAGACACATTTTCACAATTTTGTTTTAAACTCTACAGACAATTCAAGGGAGAAGACCCTTGTTATCCCTTAATTCAATTATTTAGTTGGTGAATATTCTTTTTTTTTTTTTATGATGATTGAAGTTTTTACTTCTCATTTGAGATTCTAAGAATTCTTCCAGCATGGCTGCAAGGTTTTTTTATTGCATTTTGCAACCAGCTGTGATCTGTAAATCTATTAGAAAGAGTGTCAAATGCCTATTGTTTGGTCCTTGAACAGCATAATTCTTACATTTTTTCTTTGTTTCCATTTTCAGTAATACTGTCATCTCTGGAGAAAACTTCATAAATACAATCTGTCCTATACAAATAAATTATGTTGAGTTGTGCTTGTTTCCCCAGATATCTTGGGTGTAAAAGGAGAAAATGAAATAAACCTACCTAGCAATTCTTCTCAGCACAGCCTTAAAATACTCAAGGCAGAGACCATCTGCACACAGCCATAAATAGATGGAAGGAACATACTTCACTGGGAGCATTCTCTCACCATCTATGCCATCAGTGTGTTAGCCACAGTTGTGGCAGAGAAGCTCAAAGCTCCAAGTTTGCTGCAGAATCACGTACTGGAATTTTTTACGGGAGAAACGATGCCACCCAGTGGAAGTTTAAAATTATAGAACAAAAAGTGCTGAGGTGGAAAAAGATTTCCTTGGCATTTAAAATTAAGAAATGAAATAAATAGATTTATTTAGCCAAACGATTTAGCATCAAAAATTAGCAAAATTGCATGAGGAAACGTCTCTGATACTAACAGCTGATTTAATTGACACTAGACCAAAAAAAAAAAAAAAAACAACAAACCACCAACATGGTAGTCAGGACTTCCTAAAGACATCTGACCAGACCTCTGATTGCAGTTCTGTCTTCCACAAGCAGACCTGTTGGAATATGGTGCAGCATCTCCATTACACTGGAGTTTCTCTTCCAAGGAAAATAAAGCTCTCTCTGTGTGTGTGTGTGACCAGAGAGGTGAGGGGGGGGGGAGAGAGAGAGAGGACTGAGTAAGCCTGTTCATTGCACAACACAGAATGAACATGTTTAGGGCAAGTCTAGACCCAGAGAGACACAGGCACATCCAGGGCCCTCAGAAATACCCAATATTTGCTAAAAAGAATCATCTATACAAGTGAAAAATATTGATACAAATAGTATAAAATAGTAGTTATAGAATGTACTTTACATAACTATAATTATTGATGTAAAGTCACACAATATGCATAAATACAAAATTCCATAATATCAAGTTAAGGTACTTATGAATTGCTTACATTGGTAGGGTTTTAAGGAAAAGTTATTGAGTACCATACTGCTCAGGAAGGTAATTTTTGGATTTCAGTGGTCCGAAACTCTTACTTCCCAGAATAACATTCTGAACAATTTTATTCTTTCCTGCTACTTTGCCCACAAGTCTCTCTTCTTTTTCTTATGTAATTGTTTTGTTTCTTTCCTCATACACATTTCTACATCCTAATAAAGCTATTTCAGAAAGTCTTCAAAGATATTCAGGTGAAGCTTCATTTAAAGGATCTGTGTAATGGTAGTTAAGGGAAAGCCCAAACCAGGAGCTATAATCAAGTACTTTACAAAATAGTTATTTCTCATTAGTACAATCTGGGACTTTCTTTTGTTCATTTATTGGATGATTAATCTAATACCGAAGTTTGGTATTATGGTTTCAAATTAAACCTTAATATTGGAAAATTAAGTTACAGCAAAGCTGACAGATTGAAAGAGCCTACCTAACATGATCTTAACAGAGTAACTATGCAGAACCTTGAGGTAAAGACAGAGGAAAAAGCAAATGCTTTGAAAAAATATGAAAATGTTGTTAAAATATTTTCTACAGACAAAATAAAGAGAATTAAGCTTGAAGCTTCTGTATTTTTTTTTTTGCCCTGTCTCTATTGCTTTATAGGCACTTATGATCACTTTGAGAAAGTCTACTTTGCCAAAGCACTTAAAAAACCTGCCAACAGTTTCTCTTTTTATTTGAAGATATTTTTCCTTCATTCATGAGTCAGCGTATTGGGTCTGGCTGAGATCTTAATTTGCTCCATAGAAGTTCTCATAATGCTGTGCTAGTATTGGTAGCTGGAAAGATGTCCATAATAAATTTGCATTTATACATTTGAGTCTTCTCCATATTAAATTGCATTCAAAGTGAATTTCACAGTATCCACTTTCTAATATGTTTACAGTTGCACAAAAATGTGTATGTTCATAGTACAGTAAAAATATCCCTTAAATGAATACACACATTTTTATAACCAGGGAAACTATTAGAAAAAGAGATGAAATGGTGTAAAGGATTGTACCACAAATTATGGTCATTGCAAATATTACAGAATTCTGTTTTAAACTGAATTGAAGTAAGAAAGATTATTGAAAACATAAATACTATATGTACCTTTCTTATCAATTTTGTGGCAGAGTTCTTCTGCAAGTAGGTACAATCTAGAAATTTTGTGTATTTAGTTTTCTTGCACCTACAGTTGCATTAAAACAAAAAGTCCCGGAATGAATGTACCCTGTAATAGCATCATAGTTAAACAGAAAATAAATAGAGTTGTCTGCCTCTTTGGGTTTAGCTACACTGTCTCCTCCAGTGCCCATGGCACTGTAAGGAGTTCCTGTTTTCCTTCCTGTCTAGGGAAGGGATCTCACTCCTGCGCTCCTGTGTCTCCCAAGTATGTGCTGAATCTGTAAGCTAGTCTTAAGCGTGGTGCCAAATAAATTATCATTGTTTAAGAAACTTCCTCAGAATTTTTGGACATGCCATAAACGTATATCCATGTCATAAGGGAGAAGTAGTTGCTTAACTTTCTCAGCTGCAATAAGCTTAACTTTTTTTTCTGGTGGAGTATGTAGGAGATGAAGGATTTTGCATGGTGGGCAGTATGGCTCCTTGCCTATATAAAGTTACAACCAATTTCCTAGTCAAATTCCAGGGTGGGAAATTACACTACAGTAAACTGCAGTGATTTCTGTATTGCTAAACAGCATGCTAAAGCCAAGCCAAAGATGACAGGCTTTTCTACGGTATGTTTTGTATTACCAAAGAATGCACCACCATGGCAATAACAAAAACTATTTTTGTAGGAACTCATCTTTCTTCACAGCTATTCTATTGTGTTTTATACAGATTCTTTTCTTACCTTACCCTTTCCAATTTTTTTCCAATCCTTAGGATGTAAATATGCAGCACAGCAAAAGAGAGATGGACTGGCATTCCTCTGACCTCAGTGAGCCTGTCTGGAGAAATAAACACAAGTTCTTTGTTATTTCTCTCTGGAAGTCCTTACTTTCCTGACGTAGCCTAATAAGAAATATTCCCTTCCTATGTAATAGAAGTTTATTCCTCTATATATACCACAAATTAGACACCTTTGGTTTTCCTTCTTCCCTTCCACCATGCATGCCTCCAGTCCTCCTAATGCCCAGCTTCAAGGATTCTTCCACCCCCACCTGCAGATCTATCACAGACACAGCTCCCCCACAGAGAATAGTCTCTCTGAAAAAGTGTTATGGGAGGACCAGGTTTTTATTTTGATTGCTAATATGAGGAAAACATGTGGGCATTCACTTTTTCACCATTATTCCCTTACTACCAAAACCAGAATGGATGACTTGCACGGGCACACACTTATCAGTTATTACAAAGAACAGCTTTAAAGTGTAAACTGCTCTATTGTTTCAGTGGATGGAAATGGAGACACTAATGGTGAAGTCAATATTAGATTAATTAATGCCTAAAAGAAGCACGTAAGAAGAAGAGGTTTTATGAAGACCATAAGAAAGCCTAACATTTGTCGCAGACCTGAAAGACTCACAGGGGAAGGAATGTATAAAGGGATAGCAAGCCAAGAACGGGAAATAGGAACTCAGCCTTGAAAGAAAGCTAATGAATAGACAACTGCAGAGTTGTTTGCCTGTAGGTTATCTACGCCCTGAATATTCCTGGCAGAAGAAGTACAAACAGTGAGAAGGGCTGAGCTCAACTATTTGGATTTTGTTGGGTAAATATGGTAAGCACAACGTGGCTTCTTGTTATTGTGAGCGGGTAAAGAAAGGAACTGAATCTCTTTGAACAGTGAATGATACTGTCCAAAGCACTGGAGAAGTTGTTTCACTGCTTCTTGGAAGACAGGGGGTTGCATGAATATATCTGATCTGTTTTTAGAAAGCCAAGAATATTTCTGCCAAGTGGCAGAAAGGACAGCAAATAAAAACCGAACCCCTCTCTTTATAGTAGGATGCCAATTAGTCAAAGGAATATATTGTATGCCATGTTGGAAATGGTTGCAGAGCATCAAATGTTTTTTCATCTGAAGTACAAGAGATGGGATGGGTTGACAGCTCTGGAGTCTCTGTGCACAATTAGGTGTTGCAGCACTTTCTTCATTCTGCCTCATGTGAAAGGCTGAAGTATATTCTGCTTAAAATGAATGTTAACAGACACATTTAGAATATTAGAATCTGATCAAAACTAAGATATTTGATATAATAAAAAGTTTAATCAATTAATTTATATTAAACTCTTATTATAAATTTAAAATCAGAGGGTTTTTTTGGTTTTTTTTTGAGAAAAAAAGCATTCATGTAATGGGATGGCAATGTTAATATAGTAATGTGAAAACTTTAAAAATAGCAGGAAATGCAAGATGTGTTAGTAATCTAAAATAACAGTTCTCTGAATTAATTTGATGAAGTTCTAAAATGTCCTGGGACTACTATGGCTTCTGCCATTAATTTCATGCCCAGCACACTGTCCCTCTGACCAGAGTTGCTGTGTGATCACTTCCCACCTTAATCTCATAAAAAAATTTACTAAGTTAATAAAAAGCGGTAGGTTTCTGCTAAAGTGACTTGTTTCTGTGCCTCAGACAGTGATCAGAGAGTGCTCAAATAAGCAATTGGGTGGCAGAATGTGGCAACCTATAGCAGAGAGGACAGCAACGCTGCAATTCAAGGTGGGTAATTAGCCAGCCCACACAGACCCTGATTACTTTGTAAGGTGAAATTACCTAATGTGGAGAAATGGACTCAGAGAAACACAGCACTCGGATCTCATCACCAAGTTTTCCAGTGGAGTCACAGAATTATGCAATATAAGAAGTTGGAAGGGATCCATAAAGAGTTCAAATCTCTGCTCCTCACTCAGAGAACTACCAAAAATTAAATCATATCACAAAAAGCATTGCTCAGACACTCCTTGATCTCTGACAAGTTTGGTGCCTTGACCACCTCACTGGGGAGCCTGTTCCAGAGACCAATCCCCCTCTCAGGGAAGAAATCTTCCATCTGGCTTTCCCAGTTCCATGTGCCACTGGAGAAAGAAGACCAGCACCCCCTCTTCTACTGCCTCCCTTGAGGAAGTTTTAGACTGTAAGAAGTTGCTTAAGTGATCCACGCTGCAGTTCATAAAAGGACAAGTTTAGCCATTTACCTTGTTTCATCCTCTATGGCTTTAACACAGCACTCCTCTAGCTACTTTGAAAGGAAAGCACACAAATCATATTCTTGATGCAATCTTTTCAATCAAATATCTATGACCAGACATAAAACCTGATTTTTGTTCCCAAGATGCCCAAGATGAAAATTATCTTTTTCAAATATGAAATTAAAAAAAAAAAGTAGATGTGCATTACTACTTAAATTAATTGGCTTTTTTTTTTTTTTCCAAAAGAACATATAATATTTCCCCTTTGTGCAGACATGTTGGGCTAGGGCTTGTCAAAATCCAGTCTTTCTCAGATTACTTTTAAGTGTGTTGAGGGTTTTTTTTGTCAAACCAATGTATATCAGTAAATCTAAAGGGAAGGAAAAAGTGGGAAGTATGGGAAGAATCAATTGTTCTTCCTCAAATTCACACCCAGAAAATCCCTGTTTACTTGCTTTCTATTCTCTAGAAATAAAAGACTGGATATGCCTATCTGCTCCTAAGATGATACACGATAGTGACAATAAATGCAGTAGACAGACAGAAAGTGTTTCACAACACGCCTTTGGAAGCATGTCACCCTCCAACAGGCACCCAAATAGGTTCTTCCAAATTCCTATGTTGTTTACTTTGCTTGCCATCCAGCTAATATCTCTTCCTAATGTCTAATGACATAAATTTTTCAGTAGTCAGATGATTTGTGGATCACAGTTACACAAGACTGACATTGATGGGCCATATAATTTTATGTTTTTAAACATAGAAATTGATTTATGACTATTGACTGCTGAAGCAAAGAGGGTATTTGACATATGTTAAATGAAAATACAATTGAACTTGTCAATGAAGTTTTCCTTCTACAGCTGAAACTTTTCTGTTTACATCTGTACTCCCTGGATAAGTCATTTATGTGCCACAAATTCACAAATGAAGCATAACTGAGTGTATAATTGCTATGAACACCATGGGTATGAATGACCTGCATTGACTGAGAACCCTACAATCCTTCCCATGAAAACTTTCTGTAATGATGAAGTGTTCTCTCTTGTCAGTACAGATTGTCATTCAAAGCATTCAAGAAAAGATTCAGAATAGAGGTACACTGGTGCAATAATCCAGAGTAAAATGTGAGTTTGCAAAGAATGGTTTTTGTGGTTTTAGCAAAGAACATTTAAAACCCGTCAAAACTACTTAGATATATATAAAACTCCCCAATTTTTCTTAAAAGGGAAAAGAAAAAATCTTACACTACCCTACATCCTGAAATCTTCGGGGTATCAGTTGTGTTTCTTTATGGGTCAGAACTTGTCTGAGGCTGACTGGGCTTTACTGTTTTTACCTTAATGACAACATACCACTCCAGCAAGAATACAGGATTCTTAAAGACAGGATTACTCAAGTTACATATTGGGGAGAGAATAGACCAGCCCAGAAAATGGTGATATAGCAGCCATTAAGGTGATTTTACATCACCCTCAGACATTAAACAAATAGTTAGAACACTGGCACGTTAATGGAAAATTGTTTAAGTTAATAAAAAGAAAAGCTATTTAAAAACTCATAATGTCAAAAAATTCTTAAAGCTCTTAGTGATGGGAAACAGAATCATCTGGTGGAATGCAAACAAATGTTTCTGTCAGCTATAAGGAGATCTGGTCTCCATTACGAAGGCTGTCATGACATCTTGTATTTGTGAGGTGGATTCTTGAAGAAGTCAGGTATCTTTGTCAACACGTGCCTGCTTGAACTGCAGGTACCACCTGGATCAACTCTATCCCTCTGCAGTGTCCATGCTGCTTTTGATAGAAAGGAGTCTTGCATTTTTAATCATGCTGCCTATGTTACAGAAACTTGCCTCTTGCCCACATGCACAGTAAGACTGAATCCTTGCAGCCAGAGGAGTCAGATTAATTAGGGTTGGATGGTCTCTTGTCACACATTTCAAGTCTGCACTAATTGCAACACCCAAAGCAAAGGAAAGCAGTGAAGAGTGCAGATTTCTGAGGTATACCAAAATCAATGAGAGTTCTCAATTCTTTTAATGAGACATGTATTTCATCACATTCTTTGAAAAGCTCTGTCATTACTTTCTTGAGGCTTAAAAACTTTACAGAGGAAACAAGAAGTGGTGACAGCAATATAGGCAGCACTTTCCTCAAGGTTCTAATATGAATTGTGCTCTCCACTTATTTAGTTTTGAAAAATGTCTAAACAGAACAAATATTATTTGTGATTTACTTTAGCATGTGAGATCATGTGAGAATGTCACTGAAAATGGATAACTACACACAGGGTATGTGTGCAAAAAACAAAGGTTCTGCCTCTTACCAATTCAACTCTATAACTGTTTTTAAAAGAAAGGGGAAAAAAAAGAGAACAAAAAACCCTCAACATTACTATGTTTTAAATCTAGAAAAGGTGCAGCCATGTATGAACTGATCCAAGAGAAACCCTGGCTTAGGAGAAAAGAAACAGAATAGTTCCCTATGTCATGGGCCACATAAACAGACTGATCCTAAAACCACACAGTCGTTGTGCTGGATGGAAAGGAAATAGGGGAACAGGCAGCTAGGGCCAGAGCAAGGCTCTGCAGAGGGGTGGCAATAGCAGACCTGCTCCTTTTGGCAGCAGCTCAGTGCTGCATCATTTCACTGTGACACCTCAGCCTGAGGGGACACAGTGCAAAAAAACTACAGCAGTGCAATAAAAGCCTCTTTAAATTTCTAGAATTGCATCACAGCTTTTTGAAAAGGAGATCGCATGGAGAAGAGAGGCCCTGGAGATAAGCAAAAGATAATAATAAGCAAATAACCCACTTCTGTATCCCCCTGAGCCAGACACCACAGGCAGCATGAGGCTGGGACAATCCTCCTGTCCACACCTGAGGTGGGACACTCAGAAAGCAGGAATATCTGGCTGTAGCACAACAGAGCCTTCATCCCTCTATGCACTCTAACCAGCAGTACTGCAGAGAGGGCCAGACTGACACAAGTGGAAGCTAATTACAAAAGAAGATGCTCTCTGGTTTTTTAAAAATCCACTTCTTTAGTGGGGAAGTATCAAGCTGTTTACACACCATAATAAAGGACTTACCTTTGAGAAGAAAATTGAGCATCTTGGGGGCTAATTTACTTTGTGTATGATTCTGAGATGCAAAAGGCTATAAAGACAAAATTTAGAGAACTATCTTAAAATATAAGAAGAAAGCATTATCCTTAGTAATATTTCAAACAATTTAAATGTTAGTTAGTTTTTAAAGTGAACTCATCACCTGCGCTCAGTCAACAGCCTCAGGGTTAATTTTCCTGAAGATCCTGCTTCATGTGAATACATACTGATTTCTTTCCCAAATCTCCCGTGTTCCCAGTTGCACAGATGATATTCCTTGCTTGATGTGGCCTCCGTTGTGCAGCATGCTCCATGCCACTGCCAAGCCTCACAGCCCTGTAATGGGCTGGATTTCCAGTTCCTCTTACTTTGCCCTCTCATTGGCATGTTCAGGGCCTCAGGTCTCAGCTGCCAGGCAGATTTAGTACCTCTCACATGAAGAAAAACCATCACTGAATTTCCTAAACCTTGTTTTGTTTATTTGTTTTGAGCTACTGCCTAACCTTCAAGCTTAACCCACAATTCTTTCTGTATCTAGCGTCCTCCCTCATGCCACTCCGAAGCTTGATTTTTCTGAGTCGTTATACTGACCTGGTGGCCCTCATGATTTTGGGTCTGAGCACGCCTTGGGGACAGACCATGAAGGGTTTGATCCTGATGGAGCTTTCATCTTTTCCTTTTTCAAAAACTGCAAGCCAAGATCAAAAACTGGTGTGGGATGCTGGGATGAAACTGAGTCTGGAGTAAAGGTATCTAAGTGAGGTTGAGTGTTGTCAGGCTGATGAGATCTGTTGATCTGAGAAAAAATATTAGAGAACAGTTTATAGAATTTTTAACAGGCCCATAATCTGATTTATTTTCATTGTTTTTCCCCATGTTCTAATATAAAAGAGATTTATAACATCTTATAGATGAAGTGATGCTCCCACTGTCATGAAGTGTTGCAGAATGAGATCTGAAATTCCAGCTACTATCTCTTAATTCATAGCCTAGTAAAACATGTTGGAGTTTGTGTATGGTTATCTGACCTTAATTTTTAACTTGCTGTGCATGCTATAGCAGCAAAATTGCTTGCACTTGGGACATTGAGAAGAGTTTGAGAGAAACAGTCAAAAGCAGGTTCTCATTATAAAATGTAATTACCTCATTTCCTCAGATTACATTTCAACAAAATATTGTAAATTCCTTGTTTTCACATATTTTTTTTTTATTATAGCAGTGTTATACCTCTGACCCATGAAAAAATATTTTTCCATTAAACAGGATGCTACTTTTTCCTGGCACCAGCAGTTCCTAGGGCCCTTTAGAAGAGGTACCAGGTTCTCCTTGCTCCTTTCTTGAGTCCTAGTTTCAGAATCTGTTTGCTGCAAGATCTTGTCCCTGTAAAAAACTCCAACGTGACTCCAAGATTGCAAGTAAACAACAAACTCATACCTAGCTGTGTATGATTATTTATTTACTTCTAACTCCTCCATGGAAAAAGCAATTGGTTAAAAGTTGCTTTTAACAGAATTGTATCTCATCCTGTTTCTTTAAAACTGAGTCAGCCAAAGCCACACTGGCTCTCTGCTATGCTTTTTGCCCCAGGCAGCCACACTTTACTGACTTGAGGTGGACACTTACCAAGAAAATTCCTGCCACACAATTTTGCTTGTGCCAAAGAAGCTGTTAATTCTGTTGATTGCACATTCATCAAGGGTGAGTTATTCAAGCACCTAGCAACTGCCCTGGCAATCTCCTTAAACAGGAAAAAGCATTACAAAAATATGAATGTAAGAAGAAGGGAGAGTTACGTGACTACCTTGGTGCTGGTTGCAACATTGAGTATCTAATTGAGTTATCTGACTTGTGGAAGCCACTGAGCCTGTAGGGTAAGCATTAATTTGATAACTACAGTTAAACAGGGTGAATGCTTTCCTGTGTGGAAAGGTAACATCAACATAATGTGACAGTGATAAGGTTCCGCATGCTCTATTGCTCTTTTTTTTGGCTTTAACTGGAAAGCTCAGGAAATGTCCTGAAGGAAACAAGAGTACAAGAAAGTACAGGGAGAGTAGAAAGGCCCAACTATGATAGGAGAACTCCTGTTCCAGCTTTTCCCTGCACCCTCACTGCATTCCCTTGCACCTCTGCTCTCTCTTGAAATTTTCAGACCCAAAGGGGTCCTGTGGTGTCTGCGTGCATTCTGGGAGCAGTGTGAAAGGTTGGCTATAGCTTTCTGTGAAGTTAGGCTGGATGAAACATGGTAGAACAGATCACGCAGGAAAGTTTCTGGGGAGCACAGGAAAAAATGGGAAATGAGATAAATAAGCAGGAAGATGGAAGGCAAACATTGTATATATAATGGAAAAAATAAAAACATTAAGTGTTTGGTAAGTTTTAAGCTTTCCCCTCACCCTCCACATAGTAATCAAATGTGATTTCAAACCAAAATTCATCATCAAGGTTAAAACACCACATAAGCAGGGCATCCCAGTGAAGCAGTACCTTTCCTCATCAGACTTTTATAGCAGTGTCATCTTGTAGTTCTCTGCATTATTAATTTTATACCACAGTCCAATTATGCATCACTTGAAATCTAAAACTAATTAACACTATAAATGTTGCTAGAAATTTTTGTAACAGTTACACTTGGAAAAACTTCCAAATTTCAGATGAAGCTGGGCAAGCAAATCTCTTGAAAAGTTTATAAATGGGTTTCTAGAATACTGAACAATTGCATGGATAGAATTAAGGAATGTAAAGCACAGTCCCCACGTGTTGCCTCATTGTGGCAAGCAGGTAGTTCTTTATTTGGAAATTATTAGGGAGGCCTGCCTTCCCATGTAAATGATCCTTACAAGTTCCTTTTGAACAATAATACATTAAGTATAAGAATTCAGACTCTGGAGTTACTGAACTTTATGAGGTTGGCTTGGTTTCACGGTGGAACTTTTAGCTTAGAGCATTTCAGAGTTCTGGCTTTGTAAACACACGTGAACAAACTTGCCAAAAATAGAAGTGAGATGCCTCTCTGTTGTTTAGGGGAGTTTTTGTGGGTTTTTTGTTGTTTTTTTTTTTAAATTACTTTCTATCATTAAGTGTTTCAAGAATCTTCCTGCCATAGCAACAAAAGAAAAAGTCTTGCTTATTAGATTTTATATGTCACGGAAGGGAAATAAAGCCGAACAAGCATTACACTGCACATCAACCCATGCACATATCCAGCACATTAAATCAGGAGGAAAAAAAATCTAATAAAGCTGGATTCTGTCTCATGAAACAGAGAAGCAAAATTGTTGGAGATACTGCCCAGATATTCAGATTCAGGAATCCAAGGCTATCCCTGGGAGGCCTATGCAGTCAAACAGAACAGCTATCCAGAATACTGGTGTGTAAGAAAAATGCTGCATGCACAATGAGATAGGTGCTGTATGAAAGTCTGAATAAAAGGTGGGTTTATTTTCATCAAGAAAACTCTTCTACGAGTTTTTTTCCATTAATAAGAAGCTTATTCAGCAGTCTTTATGCCATTCTCACCAATTGCAGTCTCACTGTGCAAACAGTACTATGTAAGCAGTGTCACTTACATTATGTACTGAAACAAATGTGGGTGGACCCCCATGGTTTCATCAGTCAGGCTTCACAAGAAGGTTGGGAAAAGCTCTAGGCATAAAAAATTGCAGGAAAATTATTTCTTCCCAAAGATACTCTAAGAATTGCTAGGAAATCTATTTAAAATCAAGGAAATAACAGGTTTAGAGGATTTTAATGTCAGTTTACAGTTTGCAATGAGCCTTAAACCTGCAAGAACCTTAGATTTATTTCTCCCACTCTAATTGTTGAGATTAATTTTCACTGATTACTAGCTTCTCTAGTCAGTTCCAGCAGTCTTCTCATCAACATCAACTGTAATCTTCCACTGCTTCTTCATTTAGCAACTAATTTCAATTATAAAGAGCTAGTTCCAGTTTTAAGAGGAACCTTACATAATCATCAGTAGGAAGAATGAGATTTCATGAAAAAAAATTGTAAGAAGAAGGAGGAACCTTTCCTCATTTGCCCACAGGTCACAAGCTTTCTTTATTAAAACTAGGGAAAATAATACCTATCATCTAACTTTCAGGTGAATAGCTAATAACTAGCATCTAACTGCTGAAATAAAGAATGCCTTCAGAAGCTGTATGTTAGTATTATTTAGTTGAAGGAAAGAGTTTTCAGTGTGAGACATTAAAGAGCCTAAAAATCTCACGGAAAGTGAACGTAGGTCTGCATTACTGGGAAAAAGAAATAGGAGACTAATGAGTGAGAACCTGATGTACTGAAAAATTGAGAGTTCTCCATGAAGTCAGCATGAGCCTTAGTCACTTAATATATTTTAGAATCAAGTAAAATAATTTTATTTATAAGATACAGAAGCAATATCATGTAGGAGGTGAAGAACAACAACTTCATTAGTAAACATAAATGTCTTTGTTACCAAAACTGTACGAAAGTAGAGTTAAACCTTCAATCATCTGAAATATAATACTCTGACAGCTTGCTATCTCTCCCAGTGGCTTAAGGGTGGAGGTCGCATGCCTTTTTTCAGCTTTCAGAAATGCATTTAACAGCTTTTTACAAAAGATGGATGTTCAGTACTTGGCAGGATAAGACACATTTCTAGAAGCTTGAGAAGTTTGAAATTTCTAGTGAACATTGATGCCTTCCGTGCCACAAGGGTTCTAAAGCTAATGTCACTCTAACAATATGATTCTCATATTATGTCCTGCCATCACCCACCATCGATTGAAATGCCAGTAAAGCATCTGTGTCTGGGTTCACAACTTAATGTGAACTTAATGTGGTTCATGTCAATCTATCAACATGCAGCACCTAAAATTAAGGTTTCAGTACCTTTGTGTTACTGAGATCAGTAGAGAGAAATAGGGTACACATGGGGACTTGACATGTAGGAGATGTTAAGTTAAACACCTAGTTCTAGAAACCACGGTAATTTTTCAGGTTGAAGAGTGATGAAAATGTAAGAAGGTGGCTACTTCAGTGTTTCTGTTCCAGCGTACATTTTATTCTCTGTTTTTCCCAACTCATATATCACATGCAAGGCTCAGCTGAGTCACAGCCAATACCAGTTTTCTTACAGTGCTGTGTTGCCCAGAACAGCATTGGTAGCTGGTCGGGTGGTGGGGAATCCATTATGGGTGAAAAACTTTTGCACCTACGGCCTATGAAAGATACTCCAAAGCCAAAGTATATGGAATAGCATAAAAAATTTGCAAGAAAAGGGTGCAAACAAGAACAATTGTCACAGGCCAGCCTCTATTTGCCTTGTTTCAAGTCTGTTAAGAGGGAGAGCAATCACAGTGTCTCTTGCTGTGACTTTCAAGAGGAGATGCTCACATTTCATTTCAGTTTTCTTTGAGCTGTCAGTAGTCCGGTTAATGCAAATTATCAAATGAAGGGACTGACGTATGAAGTGAAGAAAGCTGGCTGTGGAAGAAGTTCAACCTCCTATGGCAACTAAGGATGTAGCCAGCATTATTCTGCATCAGGATATGCATGTTGTTATGCATCAGGTCAAGTTTCTGGCACAATTTGTGTGCACGGGTGGTTTGAGACATCAAAGGGAGTCACTGCAGATTTATTTCCACAGAAAATAGAGAGGTTTATCCTGCCAGCTCCACGCTGGCCTGACTTACTGACATATGCTGCCCAATTGTTAGCCACACATGTTGTAGACATGGGTGAGCTACTCCACACCTCTTCGGAATATTCCTAAAAACCTTCCAGGGTGCCAAAATAAAAATAAACAAATAAATAAATAAGACAAGTTTTCAAAGTAGCAACGCCTATATAACGGATCTAGTTTGTCCCAAATAAGTGACAGCAAGATTTTCCTCAAGACGCAGCAGTGTACACCAAGTACTGAAGACTTGCAGACTCATTTTCAAGTTTGTCAGCAGTTACACACCTTTCACTGACTGCAGCGAAAATGTTTTGATAAGTAACAGCCTGACAGTGGGAGTAAAGGGTTTGCAATCTTATGAATGTTAATTATTACTTATAAATTGAGACTTAGCTTGCACATTTTAGTTGACTCCTCTTTGGGTGCCTGTCATGATGACACAGCCCCAGGCTTAGTTTGTTTAGATCTACGTAGATTTCAATAAACATTAGGTGGATGCTTTTAGGTGAAAAAGATGTCCATGAGCGCCAAGAACTTAATAAACTTCAGGTGTTTTACAAACAATGCATACAGATCACATTTCAGGGATCAGAAGTAGCGTAAATCCTGATGTTTTTGAACCTCTCCTTGGAAGACTGCAGTGGAATTACCCACATGAACATTTAACTGAGAACCAAATAACTGTGGCAGACACGCTCCAGAGAGCATAAAGCATCAGTAATAACCCAACCAGTTCTGACATGCCAATCTGTCAGTCTGATGGTACTTTTTAAACTCTAATACATCTTTCAATGGAAGAGCAAACCACAAAGGAAGTTAAAATGTTTCACTTTGGAATGACATAGAGGAAAAACTTGGTCTTAATTTTTTGTTTTTGTTTACTAAGATACAAAAGAACATTTTTCAAGTTACTTAGTAGTCTCTGATGAACATGGGAAAAAGTATCACAGATCTCAGTCCAAGCCCTACTCAACTTAATGATTTCTGTAACTGCACTGAACAAAAAAAAAAAAAAAAAAAAAAAA
>VXBQ01014556.1:89557-106483 GCA_013400175.1 Phainopepla nitens | reverse complement strand
AAAAAACAAAAAACACAAAAGACAAGAGTTGTGTTGCTTAGTATTTACATTTGGTTCAGATCAGCCCTTTAGAATTCTTTGGAAAATTTATCAGCCTGATAATTTGCCCATCTTTCAGCATGCTGGCAGAAAACAAGGGAAAAAATGGAGATTATTCTGCCCCTTTTTTGGGAAAAAAGCAAATTGAATAAAAGTTACTCATTCCTTCCTAAATAACTTTTTTTTTCATAAGGCCAAGTGAGTAAATAGAACCATACAAAGATGACAAATTTTCAAGGACTGAGTGGTGTAAATGTGCAGACAATAAGCGCACAGGCTGGTCCTTGGCTTACCCATGGATATGTACGACCTGCAGAACTCAATACTCCTCTGCAACTGCCATGAAGTGGTTGGAACAATAGTTTTTGCACAGGCCTGAAATTTGTTTATGTATCCCATTTGTTGCAATTCCTGCAGGATTTATGCCTGGATTTTACTTATACTCTCACACTAGAGGGGCAATCTTACATTCACGCTGTGAGGTCCATTTAACCCTGAGGTTTTTCCATTGCACAGATTATGTGATACTGTTGCAGCTCCCTCACATTTTTGGCACTTGCCTGGCCTGATGCAGTGAATTCAGCTGCACTTTAAGGGTGGAATCACACTTCATCAATACCCATTTTTATGTTTGTTCATTTTATATAACATATGCAAAGCCAGTGTGGCCCAACTGCCAGCACACAAGTCAGATCTGGGTAAGCGGATGCATACCTCTGGTCCACTGACTCTTCTGCAGAGCAAGCAGAGGAGAGTTTTTTGTTCCTTTGCTCAAGCTGCCTCTTGTAGTGCTTGTGACTATGTGTTGCACTCCATGAATGAAGAAGGGGATGTGCTGTGAAATGCGTCTCCTGCCGCATGTAAATGCAGGTCTGGCTTCAGAGCCAGGAGCTACTAATGGTACAGTGACTCACAAAGGTGTCCTCAGACACAGGGCGTTGTACCTTGTACAGTGCTTGGTGAGAGGAACCATTGAATTCAGATCTATGCAATCTAGAAATGCTCAGACAACGAAGGCACTGACTTGGGAAACTGCATTTTATTTTTCTGAAAGAGAAATGCTCCCCAGTCACTGCTAAAGAGAAAGGCAGTCCTCTAAACTTTGACAATTCTCATCTGATACCTTTAATTCCTCTTATTCAGGATCTGGTTGCCTTCTAACATCTTTCCCTTTATCAACGGGGTTGTTCTTACCTGCTAGTCTGCCAGTGACCTACTCAACTGCCTTCTCCTGAGGCGCACCTCTCCCTAGAGGTGCGTGCATTTTCTTTCCTGCGTAGGTGTAGATCCAGTGGAGCTTATCCAAAGATCCTACACTTCCTGCTACATTACCCCCACTCCTGCCGGCCCTGTCCCTTTTATACAGAATAAGCAGAAGTCTATCCCTTCCTTGCTTACAACCCTTTATCAACATTACCATTTTTCTTTTTTCTCCTTTGTCTACACCAAAGACAGTCTGAAATCTGTCCCTTCCTTCTCCTTGAGCTTCAGTATATGGAAAATCCAGAAGGTCAGTATGTGCATTCTGTCCACACAGCAGGTACCCCACTACCTTTTTTCATCCTTTTCTTCCTAGTCCTGCTATATCCTTTCATACCAGTTTTCTAGCCCTGTGCCTGGAGCTGGTCTTTGTCAGAGACAGCAGAGTGAACTACATTAATCAAGGCTGATTCCTAGATGAGGCAATTCTGTGTTTCTTTTGAACATTTTTATTTATGGGAGCCTACATTTTTTTTTTCAGTGGAGGTGCTCCTACATGGTGAGTTCAGAGTTACTGATAATAGTTTTGCTATTTATAGCTATAGCTGGCTTAGAAGTGGGTCCAGAATGAAAGAAGTTTGCAGAAAACTTGAAAACCAAAGCACAAAAATTATATTTGTTTTTGGGCCCAATCCTAGAGAAAGCCCCCACTAAGTTCACCTGCACAAGGAATGGAAGATTATCCCCAATGAAGTTTTATAGGAAGTCTAACCCCACCCAGAAAAAGAAAGTGTTTCCAGTCTTTCTTTCATATAATTATTTCTATCTGTCCTCTAAAACATGTGTGTTTCTTATGACTACAGTATATTCAGTCTTACTTTAAACAGTGATAAGTATATTTATAGATCTGTGTAAAACAAAATATTACTAGCATGTCAGCATTTGGTTGATCTTCACATTCTTGGCTTCAGAATGGTTTAAAATAAAACATACACACAAAGCAGGGTTGTTTTTTTGGCTCTGGTTTCCTCATTTTTGCCCACAACAGACCTGGCAGATGTGGGATAGCTGGAATGTGCATATCTAACAATTCTCTTCTGTGCCATCATTTGAAGCTGTAGGAGTGCAGCTATTTGGCTGTAGCATGAAAAAGAGTGATGAATGCGATGAAATACAGATTTCATTTATAACCAGGGGATAAATACTGTTCAGGTCACGAAAACAGATTACTGCTTAGGGACAAAAAGTTCATGAAGAATTCCTTTTTCGAGGTGGAGGTAGGGGTACAGAACTACAGCAATTAAACTGAAATGACTAGGTAGTTACTGAGAGTATATAAAAATAAATACAAAACAGGAACTGCAAAAGGATGAAAGTTTGTTAATTGCTCTGGCCTTGTGACAGCCTTGCCGGGAAGTCACAGTCTGATTAATCATGATAACAGATAAACTGTATTGCTTCAGAGGAGATTTTATATTCATAGTTTTGTAGAGAAGTTTAAATTTGTTTCAGGGGCCTCATATCCAAGATAAACCCAAAACAGAAATCAGATAGCTGTAAAAATGAGTTATGAACCAAGACTTTTTCAGATGACTATTAAGTCTTGATCAGTTTATAACAGATCAAAGAAAGTCCTTCCCAGTGGAGGCAGGACTGTTATAGCAGGAATTGCACTCTTATCAGAGCCAAATCCTTACCCTAAATTCAGACATAGAAGCAAACTTGAGATATGAATCTGTTTTTAAAGATGACTGCTCACAATTATAAATTTCAGGATAAGTGTTTCCAAGATGGGTTCGTGACATAAAATGTCCCGCATCTATGTGCTGGATCAACGTAAAAAAAAAAAATAAGGCTTAAAAGATAGTCTATATAAGGTTCAAAAACCCAGGAAAACTCCCTATTATTTTAGGAATAGTGGGGTATTCTGCATTTTTTTCTTTGGGAAGAATATCAGTACTGAATAGAGAGATATGACAGGTCAGAGAGAAACACACATTACTGCTGAGGTCAGAACCACTGAAGTTAAAATACAAACCTGGTTTTCAGTCTTGCTGGGGTTTTTTAACAGCTCCGTAATTTCTTCCAACAGACTGTGTCTGTACAGTATTTTCCTTAGAACAAGGCTCAGCAGCTGGCAAGTCAATGAAATTACAGCTATCCAAGTTCAGAAGCAGAGAAAGAGGAAATGTTTTCTGAAGAACTTTCACTGTATCCCGTGTATTTCAAAAAGGGTGTGCCTGACTGGAAAATCTTTCATATGAGAGAACAACCTGATTGTGTGAGGTCCTTCTCACAGATGTCCAGGTGGGGAATAGGCTTGGCAGTTAATTCTGGAATGATATGACCCAGTAAAACTGGGAGACAGAGATTTTCCTTCCACGCTGGAAGTTTAAATATTGTTTTGCCTCTGGTCAAAAATTTAGTTGATCTGGGAGGGAAAGAGCACAAGCCTTCACTGACTTGTGGGTGTGCAAGGACAACAAGAAGGGGAGGATTCAGCCTTTTCTGAAATTTCCTGCAGCTTTGGGCTGTGTGTGTCTCTGGGGGGGTATTGCTTAACCCAGTCACAGTCAGAGCAGTCTAACAGCTTCACCAGTCTCACTGGTCCCATTCCCTGAGACAGTTCTTGTATCAGGGACAGGAGCCATAGGCTCTCACCATTCTGAGAGCTGTTCCCTGTGTGCAGGGAGTATTCGCAGAGGTCAGGTTCCACTAGTATTGTAGTCCATTTTAACATCTCCAGAGACCATCAGAATGCACAGAAATTATATGACTTGTAAAAATAAAGTTACCCAAAGCAGTAAGACACGGAATCTTGCTCTTTAAATATGTCGTAAAGTACAAGAAGGACATGACTCTATG
Organism: Phainopepla nitens; assembly: GCA_013400175.1. Taxonomy (NCBI): domain Eukaryota; kingdom Metazoa; phylum Chordata; class Aves; order Passeriformes; family Bombycillidae; genus Phainopepla; species Phainopepla nitens. The sequence goes on along the minus strand of VXBQ01014556.1, from coordinate 102,379 downwards.
CTGAAGGAAATCTGTTTGCTCATAATTTCTCTACTGGATTTGGTGGAGTTAGTCCAGGTTTTAATTGAGCAGTTCAGCGTCTGGCAAGGTTTGCAGAACTTGTCTAATCAGATCCATTCAGATTTGCTATTTTCAGAATTGAGATCTTACACCATTTCACCACAGTCACCAGATTCAGGTTCCATAAGCAGGAAGTGAAGACATCACTTGTTCTACAACATCATGCATTTCCCATGGGGAAATACATGCCTTTCTGGTTTTTTTCTTCAATTCCTTAAGCAATCCTATGACCTGTGCTCCATAGTCAAATAGTTTGACATGCATTTGCTGCACAACTCCTGAGCACGACATTTTTTTAACCACCTAACGGTGATGACTGTCCTTCTCCAAAACCACTTAAATACAACCCAGTCCAATTGGTCGGCTGTGTCAGAGTGCTGAGCCAGCACATTGTTTGAGTGCCAAGAATCAACAAAGCCAAAGATCAGGGTCAAAAGTTGCTGTTAGTTGGCCCATACCTCTGGCAGGCTTTATAGAATGCCCTGATTAAAGCATTTGCTAAACCTTGACTGAATGTTTTTTTTTCCCTTTATAGAGTTTTGTCAGATTTCATTTTTTACTCTCCATTGATTTTGTGAAGAGGTCTGTGATCAGAATGATGGAATAGCAACCTGAAGCAAAAAGCAGGATTTCTGCCATACTAGGAGGATTTGTGTTATTTTACCTTATTAACTAGTCTGGTGACAGGTGCTATCTCCTGTATTAGCCCAAGATCTTTTGCAAGATCAGCTGGGAGTGCGGCAACCACCCTGGAACACTGGGAACTGCTGTTGCACCGACTGCAAAGAACCACCAGATGGTGCACGGAAATAATCCATAGACTCTTAGCTTTGTAGCGTAGTTTGGGTTGGAAGACACCTTAAAGATCATCAATTTCCAACCCCCCTGCCACTAGACAGAGTTCCTCAAAACCCCATCCAGCATGGACTTGAATCATCATCGGAGGGAAAGTTTCTAGCTGGCCTTTTCCAGCCTTGGCCAGGGCTCTGCCACTGCTTGGTGAAGTTTCATCTCTGTTTCAGTGGAGATAGAAGTGAGCCTCAGCTGAGGAAAAACTAGATGTGACTTTGTGGTTTTACATCAACTCAGTAGCCTTGTAGCTAAGCTAAGTTTGCTTTCAGGGCTTTAAATGAAAAATTTAGACACTGACACAAGGAAGAGCAACTGACTTAAATTTTTTGAGATTTAAATGGAGCTCATTGCCTGTTGAAGTGTGGAAGGCAGTACAACAAAAGTAGAGTCCAGCTGTGTTTGGTCATCTTTCAAAGTTTAGCTTCACAACAAATCCAGGGTTAATTGATGGATGAACTTTTTGCATCCAAATGGTGAAAAACCTGCTGATTTTTCAGGTCTTGTGCAGTTTTTACTTCCTTGGGCTTGATCTGGAAAAAATCTGGCAAACGCATTTTTTGTAGTTTGTGCTTGGCCCAAACTCAAAAGTTTGGAGTGAAGTTTCGATCCTTAGGTGTGAGTCAAACCCCTCATCTAGGCATTTGGCATTTGGCTTTTAGGTGTTATTTGGACCCATAACTGATCCAAATATGATACAACACAGCTGAGCATGTGCCATTCTGTCACAAGAGGAGGTAATCCAATGGTATGTGTCTTCAGAGCCTTCCTGGTGAACCAGAACACCATTAAAAGTATCACTGATAATGCTTGTCTCTTTAGAATAAGTCTTAAATACTTATTATTTGCCTCGTGTGTTTTACATTTGGATGTTTTACCTGTGTGGCAAGCTAGGACTGCACTTCATTATGAGTCCCTGGCTGGGGAATGTTTTCCTTGTGCACAGGGACTCTGAAGTACAGTATTATGAGCACTGATTATCTCAGGAGAGGGAAGCAACTGGAATCCACTTGTGGCCTGAGATCAAATTTTAAATTTTTAATCTAGTTGAACATCATTTTAAGTCTTCTACTTTTTGGAATTTTAAGGTCCAGAGACCTTTTTGTATATACAAAGAAGACGTATCCTTGTACAGATTATGGTCATTATCTTATCCTATTTGTGCAAGATTTGGCCTGTTGTGAATGCTCCTTTATAGTGGATTTTGGAATTGCTACAGATAATGCAATGACAGCAGCATTTACAGTGATTGTTTCCCTATCACAGAATCCAGAAACTAGAAGTGTAGCCCGAAAAATCCCACCCAGGATTGTCCACTCCTCCAAAACAGACATTTCTGATACGGAACAGCAATATGAACTGTAGTGAGGATTAGACTAGCTATGGAAATCCTGTGTAATACAGGCTTTTACAGACAAAGGGTCAGAAAAAAGACAATCACTGGAAGGAACAAGAAGCCTAGGGAGCATATCACTACCAAAGCTTTCAGTGGCCAATTTCATTAAATTCTTTCTTTGCCCAATGGAGAAAGACAGGATCTGCATGGCTTTGGATTGATTCCCACAGGGTCTGTACCTCTTCCTGAATCAGGTGGAACAATTTAAGTTTTGACTCTTTTTTTGGCACCCTAGTAAGGGTCCTTGGCTGTCATGGATACCTCCAATGATGCACATTTTATTCCATATTTGGCATGATGTAATAATAGAGAGTACAAGATATTTTCTTTTGGGAATAGTCTTTCTTCCTTTTCTTTAGAAAGAAAAAGTGTCAATTCTGTTTAATTAGGATTTTTTTCTCTAGGATTTTGCAGGGCAAACGTTCATGAAGAAACCAATTATAATCCCTCTCCTAGGAGAGTTTATTTCTAACAAGAATATTTTCTTTCCATCTTTCCTTTACTGGTTTATTCAGATACAAATTTGCCTGCCTCCTTTGGAAGAACTGTAGGGCAATCAGAAGCCATTACAGCATAGCTTGACCCCTTCCTGTACTGGTAGCATTTTACTGATTTATAGTCTTCCAATACTAAAGTCACTTTCCATGAACACTAAATGCAGTAGTATTAAAAACTCACATGTTGAGAAACCTGAGCAGTGTTTGACCATGTATCTGACTTGTGATAGCTAAAGGATACAGTTCAATTTTCATAATTTCTATAGCAAATTCCATATATAAAATTATTTACATACTTGGGTAATTAAAAGAATAAGAAAACAAGGCAGTTGCATGTAAGATTCCCTGTTTAGAAAGAAGACATGAGATTTGTGGAATAAATTATTCCCTCAAAATAATGTCTTTAGCCCTAGCCTTTAGAATGTTTCTGTCCACTTAGATCTTTGAATTGGCTCAGCACTAGGTAGAAACTCAAAAAATCCTGGATGTAAAACTTCTCTTTGCATTATTATTAGTGTCTGGCTTATGTCCTACATTACCAAAATCTCAGAATGAAAGGCTTAGTTTTGCACCAGAACTATATTCAAAAGAGTGAGATGAAAGGCACTTCAAAATTACTTTTAGCTACATTACTTACTCATGTCTTTAAGGAGAACCAGAAAGACAGAATCATGACAGACTAAGGATCCAAAGGTCCTTACTAAATTAAGAACTAACAGGTGTTTCATCATGAACATCCTTATTTTCTTACTTCTCTGGAAGTCAAGTTTCCAAGGAGTGTCTTGGATCAGTACCAGTTTCATAGAAAAATCAAGTCACTGCAGCAATATAGCCAGAGAAAATTTTAGAATTGGCTCAAGCTATGCAAATTGTCAAACATTAAGGTGTTTGGGGGCTTAGTAGTTTAGAGTATCTGCCCCTGAATCTGCATGGGGAACTTAGTTTCCCAAGGACTGCCTCTGCCTTACCTTTCAGTGGGGACCTGCCTCAGCCCCTCTTGCCAGGTGATTCCAAAGTGTGATGGATGCGTATCCATCTGGTGCCTCCCACAAAACTCTAGCTGTCAGAAGCATCACAGCTTTTTCTGTGCCCAAACTGTATGTCTGAACAGAGGGAGTGTTCTGAGGGACTGGAATGGGTATTAAGCTCTTGAGTGGTATCTTGAATGGGTATTAAGATAACTGTATGAAATGCTGACTCCAAACAAAGGATTAACTTGAAACCACTCTAAAATGTCAACACCATTATTTATTCTTCACTATCAAAGTGCAAATGGTCTCCCTGTAAAAGAAAGACTGACCTTACCATTATCATGAGGTAATCACTCTCTCAGGAGCCAGAGCCCTTTGGCTGCAGTTGCTGCCTCCCAGAGCTCAAGGACTCAGGGTAACTGTACTTTTATGTTTACACTGCTTCTTCTGCATTGTTTAATAAGCAGCAGAGATGCATTCCAGGACTGACTTTTTTTTTTTTTCTATACCACAAACAGCACTCAAAGACTACAAGACAGATTCTCAGCTGGCATGTTACCTTACAGAATTCTGCAGTACCATGTTGATTCGTATTTCCTGAGGACACAGAGGGCTTACTGGAAATACTTTGCAGAAGGAAGGATTGTTTCCCTAAGCTTTTCTGTTTAAATCACTCAGCCACAAGAATCCTTTGACTGGACTATGTTATCTTATAAAAAATATATTCAAATTAAAAAAAAAGCTATGTAATCCTATTAAAAGTTATCCTCTGTAGCTCCACCCAGCTGGGATATACAACCTCAGAGGAACTTGGGAACTGCTTAGAGTATCTACCAAACCCACAAATGAAGAAACTAAAGAAAGAGAACTGGTGAAAATACACAAAGAATTGACCTAAAATCAGCTGCTTATAGAGAAATATTCAAAACTACAGATGATTCCATGTCTTAAGGATCAGCTTACCTCCTGTTCTGAAATGAAGCAAAGCCACAAGAGCATCAGGATTTTGTTAATGTATTTTTTGCTTTAAAGAAGCTAGTCCCACTCCCCAGTTTATATAACATGCAATCAGATAACTTCAAATAGGATATAATGATTTAATAAAGCTGTGAGTACTCATGATTATAAAGAAAAAATCTGAAGAGTTTCTAAACAGAGAAATACTATGCCAGCAAAGAAACTTCCCTGTCTACTCCATAATTATTTCTTGCCCAAGCAATACTGTGGCTCCCTGTAAATTATTTGGCCTGTTAGAACCACTGTAAGGTTAATAAAGATGCATGAGCACTGTGCCTGCAGAATGCAGGGAGAATGTGCACGGTATCAAAGAGCCACAATCTGTATGATCTGGCTGAAGAGCAATTGCCTTGTGAAGGTAGATGGTCCAACCCTCAGCAGAATGTGAGAGAAAGAGCTGTAGGAGACAGGCGGCTCACATGGGAATGATGTTGTTAACAGAATTAAGAAAAAGTGATGCCATTCACAAAACCAAGAAATAGCAATGCCACTGAAGTAAAAGATGGGTACTCCTTCAAAGACCAGCGGCAGTAATCTAGAAGATAAAGGACACTTGTGCTTGTTCTCCACACAAAAACAAAAGGAGCATCCAAACACTCAGAACAGCAGTCTGGCTCCACTCCCCAGTGACTTGGTTAGCCACCAGACAGCACAATGGGCTGTTGAGGCTGGTGAATTGTAGAGATTAACTGAGCATATGTTTGTTCCTGCAAGTAGTTTTAGCTATAAAGAGGCTGTTCCCCACGTAATGATCTTGCTTATTTAGGGTACAATATCTACTAACGTTAAGAACTGTTGGCACACATAATTGTGTTCAAAGCTAATATTGTATCTGGGCATTATGCATGCATCTCTCTTCTTCACGGTCAAACCCCTTTCATCACAGTCACTTTTAGAACTTTTGCCTATGCAATTGCAAAAATTACAACCTGACTGTTTCATTTTTGATAAATGCTAACCACAATCATTTCACTAAAAGACATGCATTTTGTGATCTGACGAGAATGCTACTATAAATATATTAGGCTATATTAATTGAATCATAGGATATCCTGAGTTGGAAGGCACCCACAAGGATCATCAAAATCCAACTCCTGGCCCTGCCCAGAATCACAAGAATCACACCATATGTCTGAGAATATTGTCCAAACTCTTGAACTCTGTCAGTTTTGGTGCTGTGACTACATGTCTGGAGGCCTCCTTCCAGTGCCCAAATGTCCTCCTGGTGAAGAAACTTTTTCTAATATCCAACCTCAACCTTCCCTGACACAGCTTCAGGACATTCCCTTGGGCTCTCTCACTGGTTGCAGAAAGAAGAGATCAGTGTCTGATTGATCCCCTCCTCTTGCCATTGTAAGGAAATTTAGAGAAAAAAAACCTAATAGTTTGTGTTTCTTACTGTGACAATATCTACCTGTAGCTACCACTGTTTAAAAAGTATTTTGGAAATAAACATGAGCTCTTTCTCCCTGTCCTCTTACCTGGCATAAATCCCATGGCTAAGAGAGCTGACAGACAGGATATTTTAGTGATGGCTTAGGGATGCATTTAGCATAGCCACATAATTCTTGTTCAGTAAGTAGTGTGAGCTCATGCCCATCCTCAAAGCTTTGTGCAGATATTCTCTTTGTTGTATTTCTCTAAGCCCAAGAAAAAAAGTAGAATAATGAACATTGTTTACCACAGGAACAAATTTGTATATCTGAAGGGCTAATCTTGTCCTCCTGGTATCTCCAGATCTGAACCAAGTCCCTTTTAAGGTAACATTTCTCACAAAGTATGCTATTCTGGTATCTTGTTCATCTTCTGTGACTTTGTCAAATCATGTCTCCATCCTTTGAGATCAGATCAGTTGGTCAGAGCCTGGTGCAAAAAATGCCAAGATTGTGGGTTGAATCCCTGTTGGGCCATCCACTAAGGAGTTGGACTTCATCCTGGTGGGTTCCTTCCAACTCAGAATATTCTGTGAATCTGTGATGTGAACCAAATCATGTAATGTGAACCAAGTGGCTGCCTGTAGAACAGCAGGGAACTCCCATTTAACACAAATTAGGCACAGTAGAATAAAGGTGCCCCAGTTCAGCAGCACTTAACCTCCTCTAAATACACCACTGTAGCCTCCTACTCCTTCCTGCAGGAAGGATATTTCACTGCTTCAGTGTTCCACACCCAGAAGTGTAAGTCTGTCAGTGAACTAGACCAACTCTTGTTCTACCTGAAATCAGTACAACTTTTGCTTAATTGTAAGCAATTTCTAATGCAAGACATAAAATTGTTTGAATGCATTCAAAAATGTTTATTTGAGTAGTAACAGCATAATTGAAAATCCAAACATGTTTCAGTATTCCATTTCAAGAAAACTTTCAAGCAATACTTTACTGAGTAATAGCTAAACCTTTATCTTTGCTGACACATATTCTATCTGAAAGCAGCTGGAAGATCCTTTTCAGATGAATATTTTGGCAGTTAATGCTGTATTGCAGTATTTTTATTAGCACCGAATGAACCCCTCAACACACTTTAACAAATAAATTAAAAAGGAATCATTAAACCTATCTGTGCAAGTAATATCCCTAACATATTGCCAACAAATTGTAGCTGAACAAATAAAGCTTAGTTTCCTATAGATTTGTATGTTACATGTCTTCATTCTTTCAGCCCCTTCTCCTCACTGAAGTATAATCAGCTCCTTTGTTATCCTCTTTCTCTTTAACTGAACAGGATGTAGCAGGGTGCATTGATCAAATGGATGCTGCACCAGAGTAGAAACAACTGTGTTTAAACTGCCTTTCCATGTTATGAAGATTATTTCGGTCTTTCTATTCATCTTCTGATTTTCCCAGATCTTACAGGTGCTAAAAGTATTGAAGGTTTTTCTCTCTCTTCAAATATACTTCTAGTTTTTCAAATATATGAAAAATCTCCATCTCTTTGTCAAACTGTCTTACCAAAATATACCTTGAAGTTGTCAGAATAGTTCTCCTCAGTTATTTGTGTTACTGTGTAATGCTGGAAAAACACATTTCAACATTTAACACCTCTGTCTGGTGTTAAAACATTTGGAAGATTTCTCCCCACTTTTATATTTTCAAATCAAAATTGGCAGAAGTATATTCCTACTGTTCAATGAAAATGTGATTAAAATTAAATGCAGTGTCAATGCAAGATGTTAAAGAATTTATAGCAACAAAATTGCTAATTCTTTGGCCATAGTTTTGTGATTTGGCCATCAGCTTCAGCCTGGCCAAAGTCCAGCAGGACTGTCCCATGAAATTGAATTTAGAACTGCAGCTGGGAAACCCTCAGTGTTTCCTTGTCATTTTCAAACATTAAGAAGTGTGTTTTGCCACTTTTCTTTTAAGCTTCCCAAACTGATTTTCAAGATATTGGAGAAGCCTTCTGCTGCTGGCAGAGCGACACTGAAATGGATATATTTTGAGGAGGAAGCAGACATTGGTGCCCTGTCATGCCCTAGGAAGGACTAGGGCTATGGAAAATATGCCAGAAACCTGCTGGGAAGAAAGTGGTCTACTGTGAGGTCCACTCTTAGCTGGTCTGAGCGCTTCTTTCCAAGGGTCTGCTGCACTAGAATCAAACACAGTTTTGCCCATTTCTAATCCTTGCAGGAACCATCCACTGTTGCTGGAAAGTATTTGCCTCTGGACTAAGAGGATTCATGCATACCAACCAGGTCCAGGACACTTTGGCACAGAAAAAAAAAAAGCCAGAATAAGGCTGGAAAAAAGATATTAATTGCTATTCAGCAGAGAAATATCAACATTACAGGCACACAAAAATGTATTTCAGGAGGTGGTCTGGAATCTCATTTGCAGCCCTTTTGAGCAGGGATCAAGCTGGATTTTTTTTCTGCATATAAAGGGCATATGTTATATACAACATGAACTCTCAGTACCAAATTCCTTTATACTAATGGAAGTCTAGAGTTAACTCCACAGGCTTCTGAATCTGGTTTATGGAGCTTAATCAAAAGAGCTCTTTGCATGCATTTAAGGGGATAGCAATATAAATGGAGTGAAGGAAAAAGTGGGTCACACCTTTGGCACCCTTTTTCTTTCTCTCTATTTTTGGTCTCAGAGTTAAAGCCTTCAAGTCATTTCCTTGTATGGACAAAACAATTAATAAAAAACCAGGTCTTTTAGAGGAGGCAACCATACAAATAAAATGACTTGACTTTACCAGTGAAGAAAATACATAAAAACGGGCAACAGCCTGGAAAAGCCCCAATATCATACCACATATGGTGTGAACTGATACAATTAACATAGTTGATCTACAGATAATGTCTATGAAATGTTAGCAGTAAAACTGTATGTGCTGAAGGCTTCCAAAGTTTAAATAAATATTTTGAGTAAATGTTATGAAAACCTCTACTCTTTCATGAGCACCTGTTCCAAGAAGGTTGAACAAAATATAGTTTATTTATATGAATCCCATTCTGACCTTCAGTAAAAATAAAGTAGAGGCTGTGTTGGACCAAATGATATTGCACACACAGCAGGACAGGTCACAAATCCTGTTAGTCTCAGAGATATGTCCAGCCTGCAGAAACAAGAGATATTGACCTCCCAGAAAAGTGAGATACATTTTGTTCTACATGTTCCACTACTGCAGGCTACAGAGAGCTTAAAGATGCAGGTTTGATTTATTCTCCTGTAGGAGGAAATCCAATTCAGTTTATTGCCCTAGGAAAGCTATAAAAAGCCAAAGGGAATGAAACATGTTCTGAAACACTGCGTTGAGGGTAGAAGGTGGAGCTGAAATGCTGAAGCAGATCCATGCTGTTTCTGGGGCTGGTAGACCTAATGAATCTTTAGAGGGGATAGATATAAGAAGAGGTTTCAGGCCTGGCAACTGAGAAAATATTTCTTGAGAAACTACAGGAACAAGGTTTATTTCTTCATCTCCCTTCTCCCCAAGAAAGTCTTTCTCTCACACAAAATACCACCCAGTCACCCTCCTGCACCTCTCCACTCATGTGGCATGAGTGGCCAAAGGAAAAGGGTGGCAGAGGGGGAAAGTGGGGTAGAGAGAGAGAGGTCCCTTATCAAGGGAGGGGCAGAAATCCAGCCAGTGAGCCATCAGAAGAGCCTCGGGTGGATGTCCTCGCTGGACTCTGTGCTGCCACAGAGGACAAAAGCACCTGGAGGAGGGAGAGGCAGAGGAGGAGGCTTTTTGGCAGCTGGGAATGGGGAGGCTAGGGCTGAGGGGAGCAGTCCCTTTGCAATCAGGGAGCAATGGCTGGCCTTGTTACTTGAGAGTCTTCCCGGGATTTCAGCTTGGGCCCCTCCCAGTGCGATGAAAGGAGAGCTGGTTGAACCTTTCCTATCACTGCTCCTCTCCACCCCTGCTGCACCAGACTTCCTTTGTGACTGACTGTAAGTCCCACTGTGCTTTATTTATAAATTAACAAATTCCTTGAAAGTCCTAGACCAAGATTTCCTTAACCCCTGTCTTCCAGTGGAAATGGTCCTTTCAGCATGGTGGATGACCAATGCATGTGGGTCGTTATCAATGGGCTTGGGCAGTGGGATCAGGACTTGCTACTGTAATTTCAAGACATTTTGGGGTGGTGCAGAGGTGGGAACAATGCAGGAAGCAAAAGCAGGTGCTGGGACCATGGAGAGGACAGAACTGCCTCCCTCAGGTGTGGCCCGTGCCATTTTCTGTCTGAGAGAACTAGGCCTTTTTGTTCCCCTGGAAACCTTTTTGTATAGATCCAAACCATAGCACAAAAAAAGCAGGTGGAGTCAAGCCTGAGCGATCCACATTTTCAGTTCTTGATTTTTAAAGGCTAAAAATCTGAAATCACAACAGCATCACAACTGTCAGGTTTTCATTTAAATGGACATCTTCAGTTTCATAAATCAATTTTCATTTGGGCTGATACTATGTGTGTTGAGTTTCATGTTTATGAAGTTATTTATGATTTAAAGACCCTGAATTAAACAAATAATACAGAACCACGTACTACTTTTTGTAGCAATTTTTACTTTCTGGAAATTAAAAAAAAAATGCATTTGACTAGTAAGTTTTAGCTTGGTTGCATAACTGTGTAATTTACATTTCTTTGTGTTCATTTAGTATAAATTAAGTGGCAGCAAAAACCTGTGTCTCATGACAGCCAACAACAGTTTATCTATTTACTAGATAAATTAATTGCTGCTTGGATTTTTGTGCTGCATAAGTTACGGGGAAAACTTAAAGACAGGAAACCTTTATCTTTGTCAGGCTGTTGGCCGCTCTATAAACAGGTGAAACTGATGGGGGAAATAACAGTGGAGAATGTTCAAAATATTGGTTTTTCACTTGTGGCTTGTGCTTATGCCTGTTTTGTGTGTGATTCAGTTGTTAAAACCTGAGTGCTAAGGAGCCAGTGAACTGTACATTGTCTTAGATAATAAATAAATTTAAAATAATAAAAAAAATTCTAAGGATTTTCCTCAGAAAAACCAGAAATATTTCCTCAGAAATATTTCAGTGACTAAGTTTGCCACAGGTAGGATAGGATTCTCTTTTATTTACATACATTGTTACATACTGTATTTCCAGATGATTCACAGAATATGGAAGTTTACTATCATATGAAGTATCTTTGACAGAATAAACAGCAACATTTAATTTTTGGAAAGCAAGTACTTTGTAGTATTTATAGATTACTAACCTTTATGACCTAGTGTTAAAAAGAATATCGAACTGAAATAAACTAAAAATATCAACAACTTGGGTATTATTTAAACATCATGTTTCCCTTCACAGAAAACCAACTTCATTCATCTGCACCATTTCCTTTCATTTTTATTAGCTTGCAGTCAGCATTGTAAGTCCCAGTCCTACTTTTTTCAATTTGATAGGTCACACTGAAAACTGATAAAAGATGCCTATGTTTTTCCTGCTACATTTGCAGTGCTGCCAACTGCGAACTTTAAGATAACAAGAATATATTCCCCATAGTTTTTAAATGGTGTAAAAGTCATGAAGAAGAAAAAGAAAAGTGGGTTGTTCATAGCTGACTTGGGACTTCTCAGCCCTGAAACTGTAATTGTCTGACATTCTTCATACTTTGTCTGCAAGTAAAAAAGACAGAAGCTTTGCTTTGAATGCAAGAGGAGAGTCCCATGAAATGGAAAAGTTTTAGTTTTCTTTCAGCCAGAATCTTGAGGCTTAAAGAAAACACATAAGTAGTGAGGCTTGTGATGAAATTGTGAGAGCTGGCAACACCTCAATCAAGTTTGTTCTTCATTTCCATTGAAGCTGAAAGGAAAAATGCCAAAACCATACTTCTGGTGCAAAAAGTGATAAACCAGCAGGAAACAGTCTTGCCCAGTCAGCTTTTCCCCTGAAATGAAAGACAAGCATGTTGTAAAAGGTCTGCTCAGAGTTCCAGTGAAATCAAATTGCAAAATCAGCTCTCACTGACTCTAGTTTGAAATAGTTTGCTCACTTAAGGAGTTCTTCAAGGGAAGACAGGGTATTCTGCCACCAAACTGAAATTTGGATATTCTTCGGCTTGATAAGCCTGTAGCTCTCTAGAAGCTGGCAGACAGAGACAGATATTTTTATTTCCTCCTTACAAACATGAATTTCTGCCACTGGCTTTGCTGTGAAATATTGAAAAGTTATACTGAATACTGTGCTTCTCTTTATTTTAAACAAAAGCTGAATTTATCAAGCTAGCTTAAATGTTTAATAGAAGTTGACATGAGCTCATTGGGTAAGGGGTATAATAGGGTAAGTTTAAGAGTAAGTATCTCACCATGATGAACAGCATATGAAGCTGTGTACTCATTATCTTTAGAACTTTATGGCAATGCTAGTGCCAAGTCATATTCAGCATCACAACATGCTTTTTAAAGGTGCTATCTTCCTCCAGTTCAAGGCCATATTGCCATCAAAAAGGCCCGTGCAATCACCTGTTCTTCAGTTCCATGCCTACCATGTCTTTCTCATCAGCACTGGCTATTATGCAATCTCAGAACTCTTGGATCTGCTTGCACAGCCTTAAAATAGCCAT
>VXBQ01014556.1:76624-89523 GCA_013400175.1 Phainopepla nitens | reverse complement strand
AAAAAAAAAAAAAAAAGCTGAATCAGTAAGCTGACTTGGCCCTCTGTTCATCCCAAAGAGCAGACATGGGGGCAGCAGTGGCATGGTAAAGGCAGGATTACCCTTTCCACAGAAGTATGGTCTTAGAAAAATCTCAAACTATTCTTTAAAGTGGACCTCTACATTATTAGTTTCTTCAAGGTAACAAGGTCTGTCTCATTCTAATTGTGCTGTTTTTCCACTAACTTGCACATTAGGAAACCTTTCCAACCTGTGCAAACTGGGCTTCAAAACCACGGCAGGTGAATTGATATTTCTCCATTGGTACTGTATTCTGTCTGCTTTCTGCAGGTAAAAATCACTCCACATTGTGCTAAGCAGAAAGCCCAAGGGCTGTATTAATTTTTCTTCCTTATGACTATTTTGTACTACTGTAATAAAAATTAATGTAATCATAATAAAAAAGTTGTTTGCATACTACCAGAGTGCAGGACTTCAAATTTTCTCCCTTTGCCTGTTTCTCCTCATACAGTGTGCAGTCCAAAGGAGCAATGTGGGTGAAGTCTAAATATCTCTATTTACTCTCTGTAAACCCTCAGTGTGTACTGTGCAAGGCCAAGCAACATGTAAACACCATTCTTTTGCCTGAGATCTGATGACTCTGAAACAGAGAATACAGTCAAGGTCACTAGAAGCTTCACAAGCTGTGAGAGGGATACTCCTCAATTCCTACCACTACAGACCTGTTGCATTGATTTGATTAAGAAGAAAGCTGTATTTAAAATAATAAAGTAATACTAGTCTGACAGGACATCCAGAGATCCAGCCCAAAGCATGGCCAACTCCAAAGTTGCATCAGGTTGCCTTGGGTCTTGTCCATACTAATTTTGTGTATCTCCAAAGACGGTGGTGACACCACAGCCTCTTTGGACAATCACTTCCAGTGTTTCACCACTCTAACTGTGAAGAATGTGTCTGTTCTTCCCCAGAGATTCAGTCCAGATAAAAAGAGGGACTGCATGAAGCCTTAGAGCCGAAGAAGAGGGGCAGCACGTGTGCTGGGCAGGATGCTGGAGGGACAGGTGGCACCAGAGACATGAAGAAGACAGCTCCCAGGACTGTGAGGTCATTTGGGTCACTTGCTGGGTGGCAGCAGTGGGAACACCCATTCTGAGCAGAACTGGAGGATGATGTCTGGGTCCATGAGTAAGAGAAAAATGCTGGTAGTTTTTGCCTGTATTCTTTTGAGGTTCTCTGCTGGTTGGCAGCTTCATTTTTACCAGCGAGAATAATTCAGTCCTATTAACAAACACGCTGTCTCCTTGCCTTAGGGCACAACTAGAAGTTGGGATTGCCTCGTGCTATGTTTTCTCTGTGTCCTCCACAGAGCCATATATTACTCATTCAGGGGATCAGTTTAATCCCACTGCTTTAACTGAGCTGTGCAGGGCAGTATTGAACTTACACTTTTAAATCTGATGGTGTATAAAGTTGAGCATCATTTTTGTATTTTTTTTTTATTCAATTCCTCACTGCCTGTTGATTTCAATAGAGTAGTACAAGGGATTAGCCCGGTTTTTTCGTGTACGGTAAATCCGATTGTGTGAACAAATAAACATCTGTTTCAGGACAGTGCTTAGCACTTGTTTTATCAAGAAAGTTCCAAAGAGAATGTGAATTAATTTGTAAGGAAGTCAAGAAAACAAGTAACAAAACAAAGAAACAGTCTTTTTTTTTCCCTTAAAGTTTGCAGAAATTCTTGCTGAAAATATCCACTTTAAGAAATTGGGTTTTTTATCTCTAGAAAAACTGCAGTGAAATTTGACTAAGGCCTTGTGTTTTGCAGCACAGTCAGATGCTGCCCATGGCATAACCTCCAAAGTTCCGAACTAATTTTCTTTTCCCCATAAACAATCAAGTCCCATTTTGTTTGAAGCATTTTATATCCTGTGCTAAAGCACTCATCTCATGCACACATTTAAACATGTACACACAGGAATGTGCTGTCATTTTTTTTCTCTGAGGCCAAGAAAAGGCAATGGTGGAAACTAAGTCTCAAGTCTCTTGATGTCAGTGATGGAGATTCAAAGGTTACTGGATAAGCTCTGAGTCTCCGTATGAACATCTTAGATCAACTGAAAATGTGTCAAGACCTATAATATTTCCTAGAAACTTTTAAACCTCTGTGGATTAGGAAAACCATTCCCACAGCTTATTTTTCCCCATGGGCAAACACTGCCATCTCAAAACTGGATAACATATGGGACATTACAAGCAGCCTAGAGGCTCTAGGCTATTCCCTTCTGTCAGTGTAAATTGTACCTCATGGGGTATTAGATGATTATTTTGATTTCCTTCCTAGCTACACCTTCACCATCAATCTTTGCAGAATAAGAAAATGAGACAGATCAGTTCTGTAGTTATCAGCTGATGCCCCTATTATTTTAGAAGATAGTTAATTTTGACATATTCTATTCCAGAAATTACATCCAGTCATGAAACATGGTTTTCTGTTAAGCCTATGAAAAAATAAATAGGAAGAAAGAAAGATGTAATCCTGCTAACAGTTTTGATAATCTTCCCCAGTAGTTAACATGTGAGAAATAGAAATGCAAATTTGCAATCCTGATACAATAATGATTGCAAACATAGCCCAGTGTTGAACTTCAGGTCAAGCAGGACTACAGAAATTAAGGAAAAAACAAGTAGCCTAAGACACATACAAGATAATTTACTAACTAAAATTATACCCAAGCTGGAAAAAGCTGTTGTGTGTGAGCTTGTTTGAAAAACTGATGCACTACCTTTCTCAGGCAAACTGATAATTATATTTTTCAATTCCAAATTCTCTGATCACTTACCCTGGGAGAAAACCTTTGTTGGAACTTGCTGTATTTCTAACAGACTTTTAATTATCCTACTGGGATGCAATTTACAGCCTGCCTTTTAGGGTGAGTCTTGGAGGTGCAGTTCCTATTAACATTAATGACGTGTGCATGCTGTGAAGATAGCTATAATCCCTTCTTAGTAAACACTTGGTGCTGTCAAACATTTTCCTAATGCAGCAAATCTGAAGGCATTCAAAATGGGTGTAGGTCTTTATTTTTTTTTTTTCCGTATGAGTGATTGCAGTATTTTTGATTGCTTTGGATGAACGAAAACATTTTTCTGAGACTGATGTTGTCTGCCAGAAAGAATAGTTGTGAATGGGTAGCCTGGTTAATGTAGGTGTTCAGAATCTTCAAAAGTCACACCAAAGAGTATCTACACTATATTCTCATTGGAGTTAATGAAGTTTAAGTGTATAAAACCCTAAAAATTTGAATTCTTCAATTTAATTTAAATTCACTATCAGATTGCTGGTGTTGATAAACATTCAGTCAGCAGGAGGACAGTTCTGTGAGTTTTGTGAGTGGTGGATAAAGCTGGAATGTGATCCCTTGAGAAAAGAAATTGCTCTGCTTTCTGAGATATAAGCTTCTCTGTGCACTTAGTGCAGTGTATCTAGTTTTGCTCTCCATGGATATAGCACTAGCTGAACACAAAAACAATGTAAAAAATTTCAGCAGCAAATTTGTAGACATGCTCTGCTGGTCTACAATCAAATTAACCCACAGATAATTGTACGAAGAACTGATAAACATGTTTCAGACACAGAGGTCTAACTGCAGGCATCCTCTGCCCTAGAGACCTCTGCTTTGTAGTTAAGCCAATATTGGAATCCAGAGAGAGATAGAAATACAACTGAAGTACTCACATATTTGAGCTAGATAGCAAAATCAGACATTTAACAGAAAGATACAAACAAATCAAGACACAGTGTAGCCCTAAAATGAATAACCTTTTATATATTATTCATTTTAACCTTTTTATATATTATTCAGTTACAGGTATGATATGTACATATAAACTCAGGGATACTGAGATAAATTCAGGGCCATGGATAAGTGGATTTCCTGGGTGGGAAAAACCCTCACACTTGTAGGCAATGGCTGTTCTCCTTCATCTGCACAGGCAAAGCTGAGCTGACTCCTCTTGAGTTCAGTGCTCTATCTCCTCATAAGCAGGAGAGTCTAGGAGTCAGTTACTACCATCTTAGAATCCATCTGAAGTATCCTTGAAGGAAATGAATTGCCACATGTTTGCATCCAAATTGCAACCTGCTGGTGTGTGATATAAAAAATAAAAGTTTCAAAAATGGCACAATAGTAAATTTTTCCTGGGAAGAATTTGGCTCAGCTGCAAAAGCTGTTTGTGCTCTTTAGCACTGTTTAATGTTTTATGAGCCTTCTGTACACTTTGGGTAACCTCCATTTTAGGTGACAAAGAGGTACCCAGGCTACATCCACACCAGGCCAGGCTTGGTGCTGTTATTACTGAAGTAAGAGCAAAAATACGTGAAGCCATCCTGAGTTCAGAGTTTAAATAGGAGCCAAATTCAACATCTCTGTAGAAAAAGATTATTTCTCACTCTTTATCCCCAGTTGGCACTTTCGCTTCCTCACCTCTTCCTGCCACCATTTGGGAAGAAGGCTCCTCCAAATCACTTTAATTTAAAGAAGTCTTTTAAAAAAAGGAGAGGACATGCAGGTATTACACATCCGGAAGAAACCCAGATTAATTTAAGGCTATTTTATGAGGTGCAGAGCACTCCAAAAATTTCTGAGCATGTGAATTAGGCAAAACATGAAAAGGCAGATCTCTCTGTAAAATAACATATTTCCATGTAAATTACATGGAGTGATGCCAGCTGAGACTTGGGATTGACATCTTATTTAAATCTTACATTATTTGTCTTCCAAACTATGCATGGGGTTTTGTGAGTGGAACTGCAAAGCACTCAAAAATATTTACATTGCAGCAGGAGGGACTTTTGATTCTATGATCACTGCCCCTGCCTGCACTCCAAGGTAGTGTTTCTATAAATAAGGATGTAGCCCAAAAGAAGGAAGCACAGAATAGTCCTCTCAGTGAAAAGGGCTGAGAAAACACTAATCCACTCTCAGGCCCTTCATGTGCTCTCCCCTGTGAGTCCAGGAGAGGCCACTTACCTCTGCCAGGACAGCCTTCAAAGGAGATGGGAGTGTACCAGCTGAAAAGTCATTGAGGGTCTCTGCAGAAAATGTTTCCCCAAGCCATCTGGCTGCCTCCAGCTGAATTGCCCACATGTCACAAACCCATCAGGTGCTGCTAGGGCAGTGAGTGCCCGTGGCTGTTGAGGCAGTGCCTGGACATGCCACAGACAGAATCAGCCAAGTGGAGAAAGTTGTAAGAGGCAGTTTGGTAGGTGATGCAGTCCCAAGGACACCTGCAGGGAATTTCCTGAAAGAAGCCTTGAAGTATTGGTGGTAATGGAGGGATCTTCCTAGACTAGATCTTCCTCTTGATGCAAGTCTGCAAGGTTAACTGGTTTTTTGGCTGATAAGGCTCATTTTTTACCACATGCACGTACTGTGGTTCTGTGGCAGCTTAGTCAAAGGCTAAGTCAAAGGCTATTGCTATCAGGACAGGTTTGAACACAAGAAAAATGTGGTAGCAATTGGACTAACTGCATTGTTTCTGAGCTTCTCTCTACTTCTGAGGCACCTACACATTCCCTGAAGACCTTCAAGTCCTGGCCCTGGTACTTTCAGGCAGAAAAAGATACTCCAATCCTGTGGTATTGGAAGACCAGAGAAGGCTGTGGCGGATCTAAAGCAGATCCTCCAGCCAAGCCAAGCTCTGAGGGTCATCCCCTCACCCTCTCTTCTCTCTCTATGCAGCCCTGTCCCATTTTGGCTGAAAGTCACCAGTGTATTACAGCAGGTTTGGTAGTTATGCTGCTGGCAGGATCCAAGGATGGGAGGCTTAAAACACAGCTGGACGCATGAAAACACTACTACTGGGATTATTGTAGGATCTGGTGACTTCTCCATTATTTCTAGTCTCTAAAGTAAAGCTATTTCTGCAGAGGTCAGTGCATCTAATGGAATATTTTAGGGGCCCATAACCCGAAAAATGTTGAAAATGCTTGCTACTTTTAAAGTAGAGCTACTTTAACTGCAAGCCATCTGCCTCTGCAAGGGAACTAACTGGTGAAATGTTAAAAGCCTGCATTGCACTGATGATAGATGACTGGAGATACTATTTTTTCCCTCTTTCTGAAATACTTGGTTTCTGTCAATGAAAATACTAACAGGACCCATTTCATATATGCAGCTAGGGCAGATTTTAAATTTGACATGTCTTGATTTTCTGGTCACCCTAGTGTTTCACAGGTGTGTTTAACAACATGAGTAATAGTTGTCTTTTTTAGAAGTGCAAGTGTGTACACTGGAGTGATGTATTTTGGTAGATTTTGTGGGTCCTTTTGGTAAATATATATGCTTCTTTTTAATTATGCAAAATCAAAGAATGCAGTAGTATTTGGAGTAAAGGAGGCACTTGGTTCTTTGGAAGAACTCTTAATTTCCTGTGGATTGCTCCTCAGATTCCCATTATGGATAATACTTCCACACAGATAAGCTCTCTCCTGGTAATGGAGCCCTCATTACATTAGAGGAATTTAATGATTAACTAGTGTGGGACTGGCCTCTGGGCAACCGTGAAGAAAATAGTGAAGACTGAGCTTGATTTGAAATTCTGCAGGGAACTGATATATATGGTCAGGCTTCACATTTTGTCTCTCAGCTGAGACTGTTCAGTATGAAAAAGTATTTTCTATTTCTTGCAGGCTGAATTAGTGGGTCACAAATGCTTGTTTGCACCTTTACGTACATGGTGCACACAGGTGCGTGTACACACATGGGCAGAACTCATGCATGTCCACGTACACACATGGACAGACTAGTGCAGCTAGTCTGTCTACAATGCAGGGACTTTAAGATCTCTTAGAGAAAATTAGATGAGTTACAAAGAGGTGCCTTAGCAAAAGTCACATTTGCCTAAGTCATCATCTGACAGAAAAGTTTAATTCGCTCAACAAGATATGCATGGAATTTGTATGGAAAAATATAATTCTGAATGCCCTGGGTGCTACAGATTCTAGCTGTGTGTGGTATTCCTCTGCAGCATGACAGCCAAAATCTGCCCTGTGCCCCTGTGCACTGACACAACTACATTCATTTATGTAAAGTGACATGGCTGTAACTAATTGGACTAAGCAGACAAACTTTCACTGTGCCCAGCCAGAGATAAACTGGTTCCAAATATTTTTCCCTGATAATATTTTTATGATACCTGGCCTCATTTTTGTCTGAACAATACATTTTTGTCTCCAAACACTAAAAATAGTTCACATACTAATTAAGAAAAAACAAGCTGTGACAGAAAACAATAAAGGCAAGGAAATGGGAGAGCATTTTTACATAGCCAGCAGCTTTCCTGGCACAATTTCTAGCTATGAAGAGGGTTATTAGCAAGCCCAGAATTATATAAACAGTTCCCTCTGCCAGCCAGTGTACACCAGAATCATCATTTACTTTCAAATTATTCAAGTCAGCAGAATCCGTCTTTTCATCAGTCCAGTGGAAAGATTGGCAGAGGTTCTCAAAAGTGGGATTATGATGAGAAAAAAAATTACTCTTTCTCTCAACAGTTCAGTGCCCTAATTTCATAAACTCACAGTTATTCCTGCTTTCTTCATTGACTGGAATGTGTGTTTATTCCTGCTAGCAGAGTGTGCTCATCAGCTGCAGGAGGGGGAGCTGCATTCTTCTCTGCAAAATGCACCAACATCAAAATCACCCAATAACTCCAAGATGCAGAATCTTTGCTACAGGATGTGATAACTGAGAAAGAAACTGACTGAGTTCTGGACTATGCTAATACTGATTATAGTTTTAAACAGCAGGGGAAATCTGGATTTAATGAGAAATAAACAGTCTTAGCTACTTTTTGCATGAATTTTAATAGTGAATTTGAAGATGAACTATTCCTCTCTTTGGCTTTATATGCTAATGAAAAAGGAGCTGACTGGGTGCAAATCAGGGCTAATGTTTGCTCTAGACGTGGCAGAATAACGTGGCTGCTCAGAGGCAGTGCAAGGCAGAGGCTGGTGGCTGCAGCCTGCAGCTCCGAGGGAGGGAGCTGAGCCTCGGAGCCCTCCGGCACACCGGGAGGCCTCGGCTCAGTAAATCCTTCAAGACTGCACAACCTGGAACCAGTGAACAGTCCTGTGGTGGTGTTATTATGTGCCTGGGATTATGCAAGTGCTTAGGTGTTTTGCTGGATAGGTGCCCTAATCTCTCAGTATCTTTTTATCCTGTCTTTAAAATGATAATAATTATTCTTACATCGGGAAGGAAAATAATTGATTTAATCATGATTGCAGAAAAGAGGAGCTCTGTAAATACTAAAGAAAATACCCCCAAAGCAGGGGAAACAGGAAAGTGTGGGAAATAACATCCTGGGATGCTTATTTTGTAAGAGACAGTTCTGTTTTGGAAAGTGTTAAACCGCCACCCTCTCTTACTCTGGCTGATCATGTGCCCTTAAAATGTAAAACTACCTGGTAAACCCTGCAGAAAGATAGCTAAGAAACAAGAGTCAAGTGGACTGTGTTCCTCACACATAATGAATAGATGCCTTCACATCTCAGCAAAGCCTTTGAAAGCACGAGTGTCCTATCTGGCCTGAAGAACCAGAATAGATTGTCTGAATAACAGGCTGACTTTCCAGAATCAGGAGTTTAAAAACACATCACTGGTTCTTCAAATACAGCCAGCTACTCAGCATGCTCCCTCATGAGTGAGCCCTGGGGGAATATTGTTCTCAAAATTACTAAGACAAATGAAAATAGGAACATCAGTAACACTTTCAGATTACAAAGCATTTAGAACTAAGACGAAATAAAAACTAACATAAGAAAATATACTTACTAACGCAATACTACTATTCCATAAGCCAGAAGCTATTAATTCAGACAGGAGATGTAGCTGTAGCCTAATAGAGCAAGTTGAATGTTCCATCATGTGCACCAGCTGAGCCAGTGTTATCTTTAATTACTGCTGGTGGAGACAGTCCTGCAGTCTTTTGTGCATTCTGCCCTGGGTTACCTCCTCTTCCTCATGCTGGCTCAGGTGCTCCACTTCCTTTTGGCTCCCTGAATCTAAAATAAAAAATTCAGGGGGAAAAGACAGGACAAGGATGTCTTCCAGTCCTTACATGCCTAGGCTGGACATACAGATTTGCCTGACTTTTTCTGCATGGAAGTTTGACAGCAGCTCTGTGTTCATTGAACTACTCGAATATTTCTTCAATAACTTACAGGGAGGATGAAGGCCTTTAAAAATCAGCTAAAAATATCCTGATAGATAGTTCTTCTATATTTCCACTAACCTCTCCAATTCAAGCAATTTCATGCATCATTACCAATCCCAACCAAAATCAGTGGTTGTAATTGAGATGCAACAAGCCAATGCGTCTCCCATGACCCATGACAGGCTTGTGCCTGACAGGACTGCCAAGGCAAAGTGGATGCACAGCAAATGAGCTCCATCAAATACAGCCAGGTATTCAGCCTGCTCTCTTAGCAGTGATTCAATGTAGAACAGCTCAAGCTAGTCATTGAAACAGCATCATACTTTCTGTATAACATCATGGGCCATGAAACTATTGAAACCCTCTTTTATGTATCCTCTACTGTGTTTCTATATTGGTTGATCATTAACAAAGACAAAATACTTCTCATTTCGCCTATGTACAAAGCGTTGCTACTGCTTTAAGCTGTCGGCTACACTAGCAAACACCATGATTTGGTTATCCACCTTAGCAGGAATTATTTCTTATCAGGAGAAAGTCTACTTTTTCAGAACAATGGGAACAAGGGCCTCATATGACAAATCAAGTTGTAGCTGACTGTGGGGGTCTTGGGAAGCATGGCCCTGTGTAGCAGGATAGAGACAGCCTGTAGCCTTTGTGATCACATCAGTCACCATGTTGTGTCAATATAACATGCAAGCAGGTTGCTTCCAGAAGGGTATTTCTCTCAAATAAATAAAGCTGTGTGCAAACATGAGTCTGAAAGAAAAAGAAATGCCCTGCGGGATTTCTGAAGTCCTCTCAGTTCGATGCCATTGGATTAACCTCCTAGCAGCAAAGAAAAATTAGCTCTATTTGTGCAAGTTTGGACCTTCCAGAGAGTTTGCTTGTGAGGAGGTGTGGGCATGTGGAATGCTGCTGGCTGACAGATAATATATTTGAAAAAAGACTTTGAAGTTGAGTTGAATAGACCTTACATCAGGTAGGCAGAATCACTGCAGCTGTAAGTCCAGCTTGAAAAAATAAGAAAGGTATTTTAATATCAAACATTTATTTTGTACCCAATCTGAAGCTTTTCCCACTTTCAGTCTTCCACCTAGTATTATGGGCAGATGTGTACCAGAGGAATGGATGGAGAGTAAAAGCTTGTCTCTGCTTTACATTCTTTATATAGGGAAAACATAAGCAATCATGGTAAATAATAATACTGGTAGGCATGGTAAATAACAGAGACCAGTTCTCATTCCAAGTTACTGTTGGAACACACTTGGCTCAGTTTTGTCTTTGTGGTATTTTAAACCAGGGAGAACTCCATGTAAGGCAATGAGGATACTTGGGTTGGAAATAAAACAATGGCAGAAAACTCATTGGAACCATATACATGTTTGAAAAATTAGTTGCAAAAATGTTCACAGTCTTGGTTTCTTTTTCCCTTTTACCATATAATACTGCAGTTACATGTTTTAGTTTAGGAATCAGAGTTTAGAGATTCCAAAACTGAAATAGGGCAGGAATGGAGGGAAATATGGCTGACAACTTGAGCTCGATCATGGTTTTCAAAATTTCAGAGCCAACAACAACACCTGTTTTTGAGAGGACTACAATACAGTCCTTAGATTTCTCCTCAGCCCTGGGATTAAGAAGTATTTTGGCATGAAGTATACATGTGGAACAGATGCCTGATGACCCCTGCTCCGTGCAATGCTCCTCTGTGGCTTACAAGAAAGAGTAAGGACTCTGCATGTTCCCCAAGCTTACCTACACGTGCATTTTAAACCTCTGCTTTACTTGTAAAGTTATTTGCATGACAAAAAGATAACCAACAGCAGGTACTGAGCAACACCTCCTTTCTGTGAACCATCTCATGTCAGACTGGAAAGAAATCTCTGCCTGTTTTGCTGGAATTGCCTGTAAGGGTTGCAATGCTGAGTCACTGCCGAGAGCACATCACTGTGTTTCTTTGTCCTTCTTAGTTACCTAGTGCTACTCCTAACAGAAAAGAACTAAACTAAAAGAAAAAACCCCAAAGTATTTGCTGGAAGAAACTGGGTGAGCTTGTTCTCTCCTTTAATTAAGATTCTTTTTTTCCTGGTTGCTCTAGAGAATCTGCTTTACTATGTCTAGTAGAAATGACAACATTTTTCATTTGTATTCCATCTTCTTTTACTAGACTATTACAGACATATTTTCTTGCTTTTTTCTGTAAACATATCCACTAAGAGAAAGCTCCTCTTTGACCTGTTCTGGACTCATCCAAGTTTTATTGACTCATCCTTTCAGCATAACTCATCTGCACACGATTTATCCACCTACAAAAGTAGTTTCTACTACTATTTGCTGATATTTTGCCTTTCAGGTAAAGCACAGGAATACAATACAGGAAAGGAAAACATAAAGAGGCATTCCTTCTCTCACACTGCTTTTACCAAGGCAGGCTGCAAGTCTTGTTCTTCTCTCACCCACCCCAGGAACTCCCTCAACATTTTCTATTCAGAGGTTCAAGTTTTAGGCTGGCAGAATGCCAGTAAATTCATTAGTGGCACACTGGATAACAGATCAGACCCAATCCTCATGGATTTAAACAACATTTTAACAGTAATGTTTGATGGCTAGAAGAAATTAAACTCTGTCTGGCCTGAGCTGTCTCAGGGGGTCCAAGCACCCACATGTAGTAGATAATATAATAAACTGTTACCTCCCCTCGTAGGCAGCTTTGGGAGACCAGATGTCTCTTGTTTTAGTAGCTATCTGCAAATTGCAGTGTGCAAAGCTAGCATAGTTTTGTAGTCACCTCACTACTTACTTTTGGCTAAAATTATCAGGTTCCATTAATCCTGAAAACCTCTTAGCATCGAAGTGAACAGAAAACCAGAATCCAGACCTCTTGTTACTAAGAAGTTATTTGGGAATCCACCTCACTTTTCTTGTGCACCTGCAAGTACAGCTTCTTTTCTTTGTTCTTTAATCTTTTAACAGATTAAAAAAAATATATAAAAAAAAAAGAACGAAAATGAAAAATGTAACACACACAAATGCTGTGTGGGACATGCCCTGAAATGAGAAAGTGCCTGTACCAATAATCCACAGCTAGTGCCACCAGGTCGTTCCCACCCACGGGGCTGTGGGAGATGGCTGGGGATGCTCTGGGACAGCTTTGTGGGTCACTGTGATGTGAGTCAGCACTGTACAGGCTGTGGCTGGCCCGTTTGCAGCCGTGCAGGGCACTGCTGGTTGGGCTGTTGCCGTGCAGATCGGTCCTGTGCAGGACATGGCTGTGTGACTCCACTGTGAAGGACACTGCTCTGTGGCTCTTTCACTGCATGGGGCACGGCTCTGTGGGGGGGACATCACCACGTGAGACATGGCCATGCGGGGTTACTGGAGTGTGCGACACTGCTGAGAGGGACATTGCTGTAAGGGTCGTCACTATCTGGGTGATACTGCCATGGGAGGGCATTGAAGGTCATCACTGCGTTAAGTCCCTGCAGTGTGGGACACGGCAGCGTGCGTCATGGTGTGCGGGCCATCCCTGTGCAGGACATCACTACGAGGGTCATACCTGTGGGAGTCCTGCAGTGTGGGACATGGTTCCTGCCGCGCAGGACATCCTGATACAGAACGTGGCTGTGGGGGACATCGCCAGCTATCTCGCCATGCGGATCCCGCGGCAAACACCCACC
>VXBQ01014556.1:0-76581 GCA_013400175.1 Phainopepla nitens | reverse complement strand
GAGCGCTGTGGCTGGGGCTGCTGTGGGCCGGCAGCGGGGCCGGGGGCAGCTGCCAGGGAAGGTGCTGCCAGGGCCGGGATGCCACCTGCGTCGGCGAGGGATGGAGGGAGGGAGGTGGCTACGGGACCTGCTACTGCGACGGAGGCTGCCGGCGAGCCGGGGACTGCTGCCACGACCACGGCCAGGCGTGCCCGGGTAGGTGCGTCCGGCCCCGGGCCTGGCGCGTGGGGCGCGGGTGGAGGGCGGCCGGCGGGACCCCGCGGCCCCGGCCCTCTCTCCGGGTACGGGAGCTGCCTGCATGCCGGGGCTTCGCGGGGCGGAGGTTTCGCTGGGTTCAGGGCTGGGGCGTGCGCGCTCAGGGCTGCGAGAGGGGCAGATTCCTCCCTCCGCAGCCCCGGGGCGAGGGCATCAGCAGGCAACAGGCTGGGGCAGCGCCAGGGTAGCGGCAGGCTCGGGAAGGAGACAGAGACTTTTTTTCTCACTAGAGAGAAAAGGTTTCCAGATCAGCTGTAGTACAGTGAGAGTCTGAAGTTATTTTTCCTCTAAAATATTATGTTGCTTACTTTTTGCTCAGGCAAGTCCCTAACACAAATTGATTGCAGGGGGAATTTCCGATTCCAGAGACAGCAGGGAGATGAATTTAGCACCGCCCGTGTCTCTCAGCTGATTCCTCACATCCTGACAAACAAATATCAGTGAAATAATTGGGGAAGACCCCACGGTGAGGTTTTGTCTAGGAGCATGAATCCACAAAAATTTACTGTGAAGGCAAAGGCTTTCAAATAAGAGTAGGAGCATGAGTGAGAGGGTCCTCTGCCAGCCCTCGGGGGATGGCACAGCCTCCCAGGGAGCAGTGGCAGGGAGGGGAAAGTAGCCCAGTTCTACCAAACTGAGTATCTGCCTTGAAGGTATTCACAGTGCCTCTCTCTGTGGGATTTCTACCCTTTGCAGACTTCACAATTTGACCGACCTCTCTGTGCCTGGGATGCAGGACACAGACCTTGCTTTACAGGTGCAGTACTAGGTCAGTCTAATGTCTCTTCCCAGCTGGCTGGACACACGCCAGCCTACAGCCAAAGAGTCATGAGCCTCTGCTAATTAGGGTGTATTTAGCAGGCTCAGTGCCGTGCTGACATAGCCACATAGCTTTGGGACCAAAATTGGCTTACATCTGCCCAGATTGCAAAGAGGGAGTACAGCTCTCGGATGGTGTAGACCCATCCTAAGGGATGTAAAACTGCACAGAAGAACTCAGCAGAGCAAAATGATGACCCCAGGTTGCTAGAAGAAACATGGTCAGCTCTCCCACAGCTAATTAATCCCCTCAGAGTAACAGAAGGGAAAAAAATGCACCACAAAGTGTGATGAAGAAGTAGCATTTTTGAAATTAGCATTTTTAAAATACATTGTTCTTTCATTCAGGAAAGTCAGTAGAGGGAGAACTGGTAAGATGCTTGTCACACAGCCACAGCATATTGCATCTTTCCAGTAAATCAAATGATTTTCAATATTCAAACATATTAATTCAAGCATTTTAATATTCAAGAAGTTGTTCTTTTAAAGGCAAATGATCATATACACTCTCTGTGGCAAGCAGTCATTAACTTGTATTCTGTATAAACAGAAATTCTAAATTGTTCCAGTGGAAGTTTGTATCAATTTACACAAGTATGCCTGAAAATTTTAGAGTTTTTTTCTGTTCTTATTGAATGTTGGGGTTTCCCCATTGAGTCTTGCTAAAATCTGTTTAAGTGTTTAATGACACCAGGGGTGTTCACTGGCATAGTTCACTGTGTTGAATGTAGAGTTCAAAACTTTAAAATAGAAATGTGAAGAAAGGTGATAAATGGTTCTCATGTTTGTCAACCTGTTCACAACTCATGATTTCAGCACCTGCAGAAATGACATTTCATCCTTTGGAGAAAGTGTAAAGTGCCTCAAGTGTAAGTAATCAAGAGATGCTAGGATGCAGGGGCTGTAAGGAATCGTACAAAAACAAGGCTCCAAAAGAAAAGAAAAAGACACTGAAAGAATGAGCATCCTAAAGCTGCCAGCGGCAGGGTTAAATTCTGTCATGCCTAAAAATCATTGTAGGTGTGGTACTTTATAAGTAGATGGCTCAGCAGAAGTTCATGGACTGCTGAACCCAAGTTCAAGAGTTTTTAAATAAACTTCTCTATAGTTCTAACACTGAAGAATATTTCTGAATAAATGAAGAATATTTTTGAAGAAAGAATATTTTTGTACATAGCATTTTAAATAGGAACTACTGTCCAGTGGGAAAGCCTGAGAAAGGAATGAGCTCACCATTCAAATCAAAGTGGTTACTCTGAGAAAATCCAGAGATCCTTATACATTATATGTATATATTATGTGTTTTAGAATGAACATACTACAATCTTCTGTTTTTCTTTTTCCAGAGATGGGAAAAAATTAAATGGAGTTTGACTCAGAAATTAGGAACTGTGTTTCAAAGTGCTGCAAATAGAAGACAAAACCAAAGTTTTGGCTACTCAAGCGATCGTTCATAAGATAGCAATGTAATTTTTCTGTGTATTTTTGAAATTCCAAGTGTCTCATTAGCTTCCACACTTTGGTAGGTACCTGAGAACAAATCCTGTCCTTCAGTTTCCTTTGACTTGCATCCTCCTCATTGTTTCAATGAATCATCATTTAACATCGTTGTGTTAACTAAGCTGAGCAAATAGCAGCACAGAGAAGGATCCATAAAGATGGAGCTATGGGTCCTTGGTATTTCCTTTTATGTGTCAAGAGTTGGCACCATTCCTTTTATGTCAGCTCATGGACCCGGTCTCTGTCATGCTGGGGAATTTGACATCTTTCCAACAAGGCACAAAATCAATCTACTGTCCCTTAACAGTTGTTGGGTACTGACTGCAAGAGCGACATTATTATCTCACTGCCTAAATTCCATTCTAGCAACCCAAGATTCTTATTTTTCCACATGACTAGGGCAATTCATCTTTCTTATTCTAAATCTTGATAACCATAAAATTACCATGTATTTCTGAAGATGACCAATATTTAACTGTCAGCTTGGTCTGATTCCAGTAAGACATGAAGTCATCGTTTTATTTGTTATGCAGTTACTCAGTCCCTTTGGGAGTTTCTTCATGGAAAATGTGATGCTAGACTCGCTGTTATCTGCATATCAAGGTGCTAATATGGGATTAAAATTCTGTGGAAATTCTTATTTATGCAGGTCATTCATACAGCCAGCTTGGAAGAGAATCAATAGATAAGGAAACAGGCTAGATAGACATTTACTGTCCTTTGGATACTTGGGTAGAACTAAGATGTGTGATCAGGCACTGAAGTCTGTGCTTGTACCATTAAATCAAGTGGGGCCAAGGACTGTGTTTGGACCCTGCAGCCAGGTGGCAAAGGCTGTGAGGTCCATACTGCATTTAGCACTTGTCCTGGGTATCCCATGGTGGGGTCTAAGGCATTTTTACTATCACTAGTTTTCTTTTCTAGTTCTCAATTCTTGGAACAAACACTCTGAGGGCTGTACTGCAACATGTCAGTGTGGTACCTTCACAGCCACAGAGGTTGTGTCTTGTACTTTGGGGCACCTGGATGTGTCTGAGGCCAGTGCCTCGTGGTGCAATGACAGGTGTCTGCATGTGGCAAAATGAGCTTTTTCTGTGATTTTACTCAGGAGTTGTCTGGGAAGGTGTTTATCAGTAAGTAGAGGAAAACAGCAGAGAACATTAATTGTTGAGCAGGATGGACAACTGGTGGCTCAATACCCATGGCAGCCCTGTGGCTCTGTTTCAGTGGAATTCCTTAGGGCGTGGGATGCAGCATCCTCAGCCACAATACACCTGGTGCTGTCAGGACACTCAAAAGTGACCAAGAATTTGGTCAGAACAGCTGGTGCACAGTGAGAACAGAGGAAGGGAATTTCAGCAGAGTGGTAAGGACATCTGCCAAGTAAACTCTTTCAGAGGTTTTATCTGCTTTATGATATTGGTAGTAGTCCAAGAAATTAGAGATGTAAAGACAGCACAAACACTGCAACTTCTATGTTTTATGAGAGGAGTCACAAACCTCAAGGAGGTTGTCACATTCTACTCTTTCTTCCCAATGTCATGTACTGGCAGAATCCCAGAGGGCATAAAATATTTTCCTGGAAGACTAGTTTGGTCCCATCACTTTCCTACAGCACTGATACAAGGATGTAACTAGTGGTTAAGCTGTAAAGCTTCTTGGGGATTTAAACTGTAATCCGGAAATGTGGAAAAAAAAAATCAAAGTATGTGATATGTTCCATTACAAGCTAATGAGAAATAGTACACATGGGAAAGGAAAAGTTTTATTTAACTAGATAATGAGAAGCATGACCCAAAACAATCCAGAACTAGTTTAAGATAGCTCACCCACTGATGATAATGTGTATTTTGTACTATTCTCTAACCTGGAGCACCTACCAGGTGGCCTCCAGGAAAAAAGGCTACTGGAAATGGATCACCAGTCAGATTAAATGTCCTTGTAGGCCCCAAATTGAGGATGACTCGTGTAGGGAAATGATAACTTATCCTCAGAGAATCTTCCACTTGATGGATGCCCATATGTGAGACATTTTTCTTACCTGCTCTTTCACTGCTCCTCTTGCCAAGGCTGTGCAGATTTGAAGTTCCCAGGTGGAGGGGTTGTGTTTGTTCCGTCAGTGAGCATCCAGAGATCATCCTATTCCAACCCCTCAGGGCTCAGCCTGCAGTGCAGTTTTGAAAAGCTGTAGTCTTCATTCTAACTGCTATAGGCAAAATTTTTGGGTCATACAGTTTTCAAAAACAGGGACTTGGTGTTCCTGGAGATAAGGCTGAGGAAAGCAGTTTCATGGAGATATGAGATGGCTGTGTGTTCTTTACAGTTGCATATTGTT
This sequence comes from Phainopepla nitens, assembly GCA_013400175.1. Lineage (NCBI taxonomy): Eukaryota > Metazoa > Chordata > Aves > Passeriformes > Bombycillidae > Phainopepla > Phainopepla nitens. The sequence continues at coordinate 71,672 of VXBQ01014556.1, read as the reverse complement.
TTAATGGAAAAATAAAGTGAAGACTTTTGTGTTATGTAGCATCTCACTCAAGAATAATGTATCTATCCCCTGTTTTCTTCCTCTGCCTGAGGGAAATACAGCTTCTTATGATTCAAAGTGTACTTTAAAAATAATGGTACTTTCCCCAAAATTTTTCATTAAGTTCAGAGGAAGTTTGTGATCCATGAGAACTGAAATTCAAATATGCAGCGTTCCGTAGTTGGAAATGAGCAGGACCTCTGTTAAAACAGGGAAACAAAGCTGTGGCAGTGGATACAGTTCAGTGTTGAGGAAAAAGGAATTAGAAATTGATCTGAAGGGAATCAAGCATGCTGCTATCTAATGTTCCAGCCTTTGAACAAAATCTAGTGGTGTAGGAACTGCAAAGGAAGGTCAGACCAGTCTGCTGTAGGTAATCCATGAGCTTGGTCTCCTTTGAGGCTAATGCTTTATGCTTCAGAAGAGGGTACAGAAGAACCCCACAGCTGTAGTGAAAGGTTTTGATGAGGGGCTGTTTCTTTGTGGCCAAGGGATGGAATAGGGAGCCAAGCATTGCAGGCAGGTTTGAATTTTCAATTTGAGTATGCAAAATCCTTGAAGAGCATTTAAACCCACATAAATAAAATTAGAAAAGAGAAAGTAAAAAAACCCAAACCAAACAAAAAGCCCCTCAATCTAATCTTATTATCTCAAGCTTTTGAGAGCAATTAGGATAAAGCAGAAGTCTTGACTAGGGATAATGTTTTAATGCTGCTTTGCAGCTATTCCCTGTGTTGTGGGGGAGTGGAGTCATTGGAGTGGCTGTGCAGAGCAATGTCATCCCGGGCTGCGGATCCGTAGGCGCTATGTACAACAGGAGCCTCAGAACGGCGGGGAACCGTGTCCAGCTCTGGAGGAGAAGGCTGGCTGCCTGGAATACCTGACTTACCAGGGGCAGGACTGCGGCCATGAACATGGTATTCTCAATTTCGTCTCTCTGCTGTACATTGTGTCCATCCCAGCCATCATAAATTTTACTGATGTCAATGAACAGCAAAAAACCAAGCATCTATCTGCAGTTAGCTAGTTAAAGCTATAATTTAAAACTTTACTTTCTACTGTCATATTGCTTTTTATTCGATAATTTGCTTTCCTATCCTGGCTTTTCTTAATTTCTATTAAGCAAACAACTAAGCTGCGTGCATTCCTTCAGTTGGATGCAAGTATCAAATTATCTCTGTGCGACGTTAGAACACAAATTCAGTATGAAACAGGAAACAGTACTCCTTGTAGGACTCTAGCACATCCTGTTTCCTCACTGACTAGATGGATGCATTGTTAGATATTTTTCATCTGAGTAAAGAGAGAGCTTAGCAGTAGGGAATGGGGTTGAGGTCTGGTGTTGCCAACATTTTATCACTTTTTCAGTAAAGTGAGCCAGCATCTCTGTCCACAAGCTCCTGATTCATTCACCCACTTTTACAGTAATTGAAATATGACTCAGCTGTGCCTTGCTGTTTTACCATAACTGTTTTTTTCCTCAGTCCCTGCTTTCATAACTACCTCTGAGTACGGTAAAGAAAGAAAAAGACGAGCAGCATCTTCTCTCTGGCCTTCAGACAAAGAAGCAGCAGGGTAATCTATTTATCATACGTATGTGGGTCATCTTGTTCAGTAGAAAACAGCTGGCTACAGAGAAAAATGTAATTAAATTAGCAGTAATTAAACAATAAGCTATGGCTTGTACTGGTTTTCTCTCCTGCAATTTATTTGCATGTTCTAGATACTGTTTTTTATTACTTGCTAATTGTCCTGAATTAGACATTGGGATCATGACAAATCTGATGATAGCTGCTTTTGAAAGCCAACAGTAAACAATGCTAAAACAAAGCTGAATGTGTCCTAAGTATAAGTCTGAGAAATTAGATGTAGGTCTCTGAACAAGGTGGGCTGGATGGGATTGGTCTCAAAAACCCTTTTATTTTAAACTGTTTGATACAAGCAGTAAGAAATTTTGTTTAGTTACCAGTAGAGATGGTAATGAAGTTTAAATTAGGCTATTACTGGGTCTGTAATTGCTCATAATGCTTTGCCCTATGCTGTTTTCCCTAGAACAATAAAACTCATTGATATTCTTAAAGCCTCTTTTCCATTTTCTTTCAGCAGCATAGAAGAAAAAATATGGGTTACTGAGATCTGTTTTTCAAAATAATTTAAGAATACAGAACACTACCAGAAAGTCCGATTATACATAAAACACTGGACTGGGGCGTAGAATGAGAAATAGTTTACATAATGTTTTTAAGAATCCACTGATTGGGTTAGGGTCAGAAAGAGATTTGTTAGCAATGATGATGTCTAACTTGCACTTCACAAACACCACCCTTACGATAGGCAAGTCCATTCAAAGTGCCTGCTTAGCTCACGCTTTCTCTCTCATCGTCTGGTGCTTTCCCTCCCGAGCAGGTACTGTGTGGAGTTCAGGACAGAGTCTCTCTCCCAGCACTGTGCTCTGGAGACGCGTGGGTACGCGCGCTGGATGCAGTACCTGCGCGAGGGACACACCGTGTGCGTCGCCTGCCAGCCGCCCGCCATGGGCGCAGCCACGCGCCGCTGCTCCGGGGATGGCCATAACGCGCACGGGTAAGCCACGACCCAGCACAGCAGTCAGAACTTCTCAAGAACTCGTTAAAAACTGCATTGCATTCATTCACCTAAAAAATGGAGCAGCTCGAACCGTTTGTAGAGCTCAGGTTTTACCCTTTCAGTTCTCACAGAAATTGCTTTTAAAACCTAGATAAAATTGGCAAGTAATTTCAGTAAGAGTTCAACGCTTTGCACGCTTTATTAACTATTGTGAAGAAGTGAAGGAATTTGTGTAGTGGAAGAGGACTTTTTACAGCTATGGGCACTTTTACTTGAAAAGGGTATTTCCTGCCGTAGTCCAAATCTGATTGCAGATTTAACAGTGGTGGATTGGTACTCCCCTCAAGCCTGTATACCTGTTTTTTAGAAAAGTAATTGTGACAGTAGATATTTATTATTCAGAACTGATTTTTATTTGATCCATACATTTATTAATATGCATACTACTGTACAACCAGCTACTCAACCCACCATCCTGGATACTCCACTTAGGAATATAATATCTGCTCCAGAAAGCATTTTGAGAGCTAGATGAGTTTAATAAAGTCTTATTAAACAAATCCAATCTTCTGACATGCTATACAACAAAATCCAGTAATGCTAAATACACAGCTTTTACTCTTCTAATTTCGCATTTATTGTCTCATTTCAGGGATAAAATCTTACACTGGGAAGCAATTGGCAACTCTCAGTGCCAAGGAACCTGGAAGAAGATCCGGCAACTGGAACACTGTTCCTGTCCCTTGGTGCATAGTTTTATTTTTACATAAAAGTTTAAAAGACCTTTAAAATGGCAACAAAAAGAATAAGAAAATTAACACCAGTGCCAAGAAACCTACATATTTCTGCTGCATTTTCTGGAGCCTTAACAAATTTTAAACGAGTCAGAATTTTGGCAGAAACATTTTGGAAATTCTCTCTGCCTCAATACAAAATGCAGAGACGTTTCCATGTTTCTCATTTGTAATAAAGAGCTAATGTTTCTAACCATAGTAGTTGCTTTTCCTGAAGTTCTCCATCTTTACTGGCCACAGCCCTGTCTACAGGCACTGCTCCTACTCGGAAGTGAGCCAGTCAAATATTTTGAAGTCTGAGAATAGCTACGGTCAACATTTAAGAGCGAGAGTGAATAAAAATGCAGTTTTTGAGAGCTAAAACCAGTTTCAGTTTAGTTTGTTCCTCTCCAGTATCATCTAGACAATTTTTTACACTACAACTGTGTAAGTATTTTTCCTGTACACTGCAGTTTTCACATTCATCCACCTTCATGAAGACATCTACCTAGTCAGCATTGCTAAGGAATTGGTCTCCTCAGAACTTCCTGTCAATAATACATTGTAACTTTTCTGGCAGATGAACCTAGACAAGACTTTGTGACTGAGGCCTTGGCTAAGAGTAAAAAAAATTACTTATTAGTAGTTAAAAATGCTCGTCTACAATGATTAGCATAGGAACCTGCAACGTCTGAGCACTGGCAAGACTGCTGTGCGGGTTGAGAAAATTCCCCTTAAGACAGGCAGCATCTCCATGCAACATAAAGAGGTCCTGGAAGAACCTATTGGTGTCTCTTGGCAAGAATGAGGAAGGTGATCTGCTTGAGGTTCTGTCCACAATAAGAGTGCGTTGTGAAACAAACCTCTGAAATCTATTTCACCATTTTATTGTAATGAAAGCAGGCCACCAAAACAGAAAGCAGAGATTATTTTAATGCTTTCTGAAAATTTCAGACTTAAAGAATATATGTTTTCCTTTTTAATGGGGAAAATTACCTCAGAGAGCTTTGTTTTGTTATGACCAATTCAGACAGGTGCTTTTGCTTGTAAGGTTCTTGGAAAACAAAAACCTTAGCTAAGAAAAAAGGTACTGAAGACATCTGAATTCAAGGGATTTCACTTTTAAAAGAATGCTGTATTGTGTTGGTTCAAGTCACTAGATTTACACCAATATGACAGTGGAAAGCATGAGTTTTCTGAGATTGTGGAAATCTCTTCCAAATGATCTGAATCCAGAGAGACAGGCTAGTATCATCATCCATCTGGTTCCAGTCCTCCATGTACAGGAGAGTTGCAGTGGCCAGCAGAGACCTTGACAGTGACCCCCATCAAAGTCTATCTTTGCTGTCACTGACAGTGTAGACTCGTTATTGAGCCCCACTTTGGCCATGTATTTTTGAGCTTTCCCTTCCCTGCTGGTCTGGAAGAAGTCACTTGTCAGGACAAGGTAGGTGGCACAAACTAACCAAGAGATGCTAAGTGCTATTATAATAGTGTTCCTTTCCATCTAAAAAATAAACCAATTCCTTTATACTTTATACTTATACAACGTTATTTGAATTTACACATCTTTAATTGCAGAAAAAAAACCCTAATAAAATTAGCACATAAAATTAGCAATACTAATTAGCAATAAAATTAGCAATACTAATACATACATACTTTTTGGTATAACTTAGAGATGACAAGTCTGACCAAAATTTTCAAAGTGAAGCAAAACAATTTAGAAGGGGTTATATGGCAGGAAGCAAAATTATGATAAAGGTCAATCTAGATAGAGATACAGCCCTTTAAAAATACAAACACTTGACTTTTTATTAGCCTCCATCAAGCTAAAGATGTTGCCAGTCAGATCTAATACCCCTGTTGTAATAATAGACATTTCTTAAATTACTGAAAACATTTTCACATTTCAGAATCTAGGTCATCTATTACTGCATGTAGCAAAAAAGGCCAGACTTAACATTTAAGTTATTACCAGAGCAAGTGAGCTTATATGAATGTTTTATACCTATTACTATTCTGTTTCATGTTTTAGGACAGCAATACTGCTGGACAATCTGAGACTAAAATCAGATGTTATTCTGAAAAACTAGGCTAGGTCCTCATGTAGGGAAAGGTCAAGAACAGTTGGTTCCTGTAGTCCAAATCAGCTTTGTTTGATCTTGTTCAATGTTCTCCACCGGTCTTTCAACATGACACTTGTTCGGTTGTGGAAGTTACCATGGACTAAAATTTTAGCCCAGTTTCCCACTCCAAAGTCCTTCACTCCCAATTTCAGCTCCAAGTCTTCTTCATGAGTCCATCGCTAGGGCAAGAACAGAGAAAAATACCAGATACATGAACAGAGAAAGGTATTAGTGTAAGAGCTTCTAGCAAATATAAAAGCAAGTTTGCAAACAGTTCTCTAGTTATTAGAGTACAGATGTCAGAGGGGGTTTTTTTGAGCACCATGTCTTGAAACTAGAGATAAATGAGAAATTTGTAACCAAACCTGTAGAGCTTTGTGGAGGTTCCCAAAGGGGAACCCAAAGCCTTGGATTAATTGGAGTAACTGGATTGGAAGTAAAAAATGTTTATAGAACATTACAAGAACCATAAGAATTGTAAATGGCTGAATCTGAAGGGCTAAAATTTATAGCTTGGTGGAAGAAAAGAAAGGTTGGTTTCCCAGACTATGTATGAAACCATCTCCTGTAAGTAATAGATCACTTCCAGCTACCAAATGGATAAATAGTGTTTGGCTGTAAAGCAGAAGGGAACATTAGAGAATCGTGTTATGGCCACCTTTACAACTGAAACCTTCAAAATTGTAAGGAACCGAGCAGAAAGGGAAATGCAGGTGCAAAGGAATAGCCTCAGCTTAAAGCCAGCTAGTAGGATGTGGTAAGCACAAGGAAATGTAAATTACAGGGGAACAGACATCACTTAACTCTGAAAATAATGTACCAATGGAAATGTAAATCTTGTGGCTGCTGTCATGACACAAATGCATATTCTCGTGTTTGTGCACAAGGGAGGATGAATAGCAGGAACACCCAGTCAGTATGACTGTCTGTGCACAAGTACCCACATCCATGGAAACGGGAAAAAAAAATTATTTCTTAATGATGTGGAATCCTTCTGGGATCTTTAAAAGATTCTGCTCGTGTAAGCATCACCAGTTCAGTCTCTGGCCAGGTGACAATTTTGAGTGCTATTCTGCATGGTTCCACCCTTCTGTTTAATTTAAACTTCTAAAAGTTGCAGCAGGGCTCAGACATGAAAGACAGGAGGCGTCTCTGAGGGAGAAGGAGCTTAGATAACATTCAACCTCAAAACTGTATCAGATCAAAACTGTATCCTGGGTATTCTCCAAAATGGGAAAATGTGGCATCTACACAAAAGTGCAAGCTGAAGTGTATAAGGACCAAACTTCATATCTCAAGCTGGATTTATTCCAGCTTAATGCAAGTATCAGGGCCTCTTCAGTAAACTTTGATCACTGATAAACCTCACTAAGCAGTGATAAAATTAGAAGTAATAGTAGTTAAACTGTATTTTTAAACAGTTAGGAACTTAAAACTTCTCTAAAGTAGTTTACCCTTTATCAAAAATACTTCCTTTTTCCAATTCTTCCTGTTCCAGAGATCTTTTGAAACATTAGCAGTGAGTAGGTTTTTTTCCTACTATTATTAAAAGGCCAGAGATTCCATTGGAATCATGTAGCTCATCTCATTTCAGAACATGCCAGAAAACTTTCCTAAATAAAATCTTTATTCAAGTAACACAGTTATGCTTGACCTACAACACCAGATAATCCAAATACTTTCATCAAAAGAGACAATCACAACCCTTGTTACTTGCAATGATTAATTATATATGCTGTTAAAAGGGTTGGTTTTAGCTTGTTTTGATTTTTAATTGCTTACATTGAGCTTTCTTTAAAAAAAAAAAATTCTTCCCTTTATTGTATAAATGAGGGGTGTGTTTTACAGGTAAATCAGGGACTGACTCATTTTCTTTCAACTGAGGAAAAGCACAGAGCAGTAATGTGCCCCCTGCCCCACTCAGTGACAAGCTGTCTGTCCCCTCTGGGACAGAACTGATGTCGATTCCAGCTTTGCACTGTTACAGGAGTGGTTGAAAGCCTGGACATAAAGCAGCACTGTGCTTGAGCTCACATCAGCACAGTGCCTGGTCCACAGCAATGTGACATCTGGCCAGCTCTGAACACCAGCAGAGCAAGCCTAATTTTGCCAGGTAGAATGTGAAGACATTCCCTCACATACCTAAAGATCATGTTACTCCTCAGAGTCAGTTCTGCCCTAGTAACCTGTCTTCCTTTATGCATTATGGGACTCTGCTCTGAGTTTTCTCCTTCAGCTTTAAATATATGGATTTCTTTCCCATACAAGTCTGACTAAATTCTGACATATTGTTTAATTTAAATAAATTATCATCCAGATTTTAGACAACTCAAAGGACTTGCCATATTCTTACTGGATATAAAATTGAGTACAAACAGTTCCCTAAGTTCTGTGACACTTGCATCCCCTAATTTAGGAATGAGAAAATAAAGTATGTCCTTTCAATAGCACTGCAGCTTGTTCTATGCAGCTAACTGAAAACACTGCAATGAAAGGCTGAAAATGGGCACTGAACCATTGCAATGAAATGCCATTTACAAAACAAGAGCAAACAATGCCAACATTGAATGAGGGACTACATGGAAAAGGAAGTTCTAGAAGTCAACAGCTCTGACATTCATTGCATTCTTTCATGCATGTGGACAATTTTATAACTCAGATGATTAAGCAGAGGAGCAGATTTATTGTTTAAAAGGCCAATTATCATTGCTTTCTATAAAACATTTATGAGGTTTTAGTGGTAGGGAATAAGGCATAAATATTACAAAGGGAGGAAATGCCTACAACTTTCTAAGTGTTGAAAGAAACAGTTCTGGATCTTAAGTTTCACTTAAGTTTTTAAAATACTCAATGCCACTGTCAGATGCAGTTCTCTACAAATTTAGTCTTTATATTTCAATTAAAGTTGAACTATAACAATATAATTAAGCAAACAACCCCTATTTTTTTTTTAACAAGGTGTGTGTAAGCCCTAGACCTAGATACAGTGCTTGTAGGTGACCCCATAACAGACTAGCTCAGCATAAAAATATGTGAATACAAAGCTTTCATTAGCTCTTTGTCATTGTGGTCCAAATAGTTTAACACTTGATGTTGAAAACAAGCTTGATGGAACTGTTCAGGCTTACCAGCAACTGGTTAACAAGGTTCCTATCCAAGTATATGCTGGAATAAAGTAATTATGTCTTTAAAGGCAAAAAGCAAATCCAGTAAGTAGTGCTATTTTTTTTTTAGGGCACTGGTTTTATCTGCAGCTTTTAAAGAGGTTGTCAGTTTACTTATTCCTGAGATTTGTGAGAAAGTGAAAAGCTCTTTATAGGGGCTTAAACTTCAAGGATAAATGAAGTCTCTAACCAATCAGAGGACAGCACATAACTGAAGATTTAACCAGTACTTCAACTTCAGTAAAAATGCTTAAAGAAATAGAAGTACAACTCTCCTCTAGGAAAAAAAAAAAAAAAGACATAAGCAGATTTGGTCTTCCCTTTTTCCCTTTCACATGAAAAATGAAATGTCAAAATGAACACCAGAAAAATGGAACAGCTCACATCAAAATGGATGTATGATGATAACTTGCACTATTATCCAAACAGAAAGACTCCATATTGCTTCCCAACAGATATTATGAAGAGGAATCCAACAACGGCAATACATTTCTTTAATGTTAATTTCTTCAGTTATCATGATAAAATGCTGAACACTTATGAAGGAAAACTGGCTATAAACAAAAATTAGCTTGAAAGACCCCAACATCAAACCAGCTTCAAATTGCAATCTATTAAGGCATACACTTCTGCACTTCCTACCAATGAGAATTCTAGCATTAGTGAACACATTAGGGTTATTTTGATGTAATTCAATGAAACAGGCTTACCCACGAAGAGAGCACAAAAGACCATTTGAAATGCAGCATTATAAGAAGACCCTGCCATTTGGTTTATAAAAACTAGAGTAGTTTCCCAAGTAAATATGTTTTTACATCACATAAACAAAGTATTGAATTATAAAATTGCTAAATCTGTAACCTTCTAAACTGGAAAACAAGTTGCCTCTGATATTTGCCCAAAATCCTCACAGGCAAATGACTTCCTGAATTCTTTAATCCAAACTGCGGAAAGAATTTTTTATTTCACACTAAGCTTTGGTAATGGCATATTTCAACAAATAAAAGGTTAGAAGCATTAGCAACAATATTTGAGATTAAGAATATGTTTTATTTTTTGTCTGTAAAAAGAAAAGGATTGTAACAATTTGAGGAATTGTAGCACTTGAGTAATCTACAGAATCTTAAATCTAAGCACTAGATTTAAAAATTAGATTAAATAAAGCTGAGGAAAAATTCTGTGCATGCAGATTCATTGAATCTCCATTTAGAAGAGAGAATGGATACAAACCTGTTTTCTTCGGCTACCTATCGAAGCTTCATTTCTTTCCACATTTTGCATGTTGGTAAGACCTAGAAGATAGTCATTATAAATCCAGAACAACGAGGAGTCAACATCAAGGCAGCAGTTTTGCATTTTACCATTTACATGTGACAAGAACGTACACTATTTTGATATGCTTTGACAGATTGGGAAAATCTCAGGTCTGTTTACATATAAGTACACTTTTATATATGAATACACATGAATCTTGCCATAGTCCAAGGGCTTCAAAAAATAGGCTATTGAAAAAACTCACCGTATTTTCTATACAATAGAGCTCACAGAAGACTTATATTTCAAACACTTGGGCAAAAATTGGTATATAATAATAGACATTTCATTTTGGTAAAAATATTTTTACTACATGCACTATTCTCATTTTAGATGGAGACAATGGGAAGTAACAAACAATCAGAGCTATGATTCTCTGTATACAAATTCCATCATTTCCAAGTACATGTATCAGGTTTTAACTGTGGCAGGCATTCAAGGCATCTTAAGAGTTTGTCCTTCCATGTGCACCATGGCCATATGCAGGAACAATATCATCATCTCTCTGCAGTAAGAGGGTGCTAATGGTCTTAAGAATTTACTTTTAAGTATTATATTATCTGTGTTGTTAGGTTTTTAAGAAATAATACCAGGAAAATGTGCAAACATCCTGACTTTGTGCAATTTACAGTACAATTTGTTTTTCCAGTCAGCTAACTTCTTTAGTTCCTTCCCAGTCAAGTTATCTAGCACAGAATTCAGAAATAAATTAATTTCAGTACTCCTCTGGCAGCTTTCTTTTGCACAGAATACCATAAGTCCTGTAAACCAACCAAGCAAACCAGAAAATAGTGAATGATTTTGCAAAATTAATTGCTAGAGAACCTTAAGCCACTTCACAGTTTCCTAAATATGGCAACCACCAAACCTGCATTTGTGCAGAAACCACACACAACTTGGAGTGTTTTTATCCACCATTTCTGCATTAATCCAATCACATTGGATAGCAGTTATAAAGAAGTGTTTGACATGAGTGTTTTGAAAGTGTAAAAATAAACTAATACTCACTCTGAAGAACTCTGCTTTCTTTGAGTTTCCATCCTGACTGTCTCCTGCAAAGAACACAGATCTGAAGTAAAAATACAAAGAACTTGATGAAGTCTGTGACCAGAGCAACAACAACAGAATTTTTTACCTTGCTGTGGGTTTTATGTCTCCAGATGACTGACTTGTGATATACTGTTCCTCTTTCACCAATCTTAAAAAGAAAAGACAAAGAAATGATTTCCTAGGTAGCAGCTTGCCATTTATATGATTCAATACTTAAATGAAAGAAAATCCTAAAACTTCTCTACAGAAGCAGGGGCATACAATCACTAACTGGATCAATGCATTCACTGTCACAACCTTGCCTCCCTATACCTAGAGGAGAAATACAGAATCTGCTGCATTGGAAGGGACCCACAAGGATCACCATGTTCAGCTTTTAGCCCTGCACAGGCATCCCCAGGAGTCACACCATGTGCCTGAGACCACTGTGCAGATGCTTTTTGAATTCTATCAGGTTTGGTGCTGTGACCGTTTCCTTGGGTAGCCTATTCCCAGGACATTTAAGTTGAAAATAAGAGGCATTTTGCACTTCTATTTTTTCATTAGGAATTATTTCCATAGTTTTTTTTTTGAGCAAGGCTTTCATTATATCTCTCAGATGTGTCAGGAGTTGCCCTTCTAAAAAAAACAAATTAAAAAAATCTTATGACTTGTCTTCCTCAATACTGTCTGCATCAGCCAATTTTCTTAACCAAATGATGCCAAGTATTCAAAGTACAAAAATGAAGAAATACAGACTCTATCCCAGTTAAAGACTGCAACTTATTCTCCTTGAAAAACAAGCGGTGATAAACCCAGAACATTAGCATTTTCCAAAACAATCATTAATTGTTCTGAAGGTTTGCACTGTCGGAATCATGAAGCAACATAACTATTTCCCTTCACACTAGTATCATTGAGGGGTCAGCTGTAAGAAAAATCTAAGACTAATTCCATTTCCTTATTCTTTTTCTTCCTGAGATGATCTATAGCCTGAAATTAGAACTAAAAGGAGTTCAATCAAGCATTAAAAAAGCAAAGTCTTTTTTGTGCTTTTATTATTATAGACTGACAGCTGTTTAAACTGCAAATTATGCAACCTCACAAATAATTAAACTTAATTACAAGCTGTTTGATGTAGATGCCAAAAGTAACAACCACAGAAGAGCACAAATTTAAAAAAAATAGGGAATGTGCTTGTAGCTGATTTTCTCTTAGACAGCAGTTTGAATGTAATGCCCCTCCTACCTACTCTTTGGTCTACAAGTTTCATGTTACTGTCCAAGCACATCCCTTAGCAGTATAATACTTAATACAAACCTTTGTTTTGTTTCCAAATCACTTTTGTTATTCTCATTGACTTCCACAGGCCTGTTTGGCAATGTTGTTGCTCCCAACCCTTTAGCTGCCACATGTTTTGTTGCTTCCTGTGAGAAATTGAATTGATATCTTAAAATTAAAGCCAGATAGTACCTAGATAGGAGTTTGCACTAAGATTAATATATATGCTTTTTATTAGAACTAGCAGTGCTCATTTGACAGATATTTCAGAGGTATTAACATTAAACTAAGTCGTTTCAAAACAACTTTGGCATGTAAAGTTGAAATCCATAAAGACCTTTATCAACTAATAACTTGGAGAAATTTTAGTCATAGCTGCAATTGATTTTTATATGGACACAAAGAAATACAATGAATAGTTGCATAATGAATGAACTTAAAAATGCATGAAGCAAATTGCAGAGCTTAACTAAGACCGCAAATACTATCAAAGTACTGCCAAGTCTGGTTTTTATAACTAGGTAAGAAACTACAACTGACAGGTGTCAAGTTTATCTAGTTCTGTAGCACATGGCAGGACAAAGCATACATTAAACACTTTCAAAAGTTATGTCTAAGCAGACTCTAGGCTTGTAATATAACCTTTTTTGCACTGGCAAAATTTATTTCTAACTTCTAGCCACAAACTAAGATTATTTCTCCTCCATTGCCAAGAGAAGGAAGTAGCAATTCATCATTCTTTACAGAGTTCCTAAAAGGGGCCTCCTACACTGAATAAAGATGGGACAAACCTCTTAGCAGGGCCTGTAGTGGTAGGACAAGTGTTAATGATTTTAAGCTAAAAGAGGGTAGATTTGGACTAGATATAAGGAAGAATTTTGTTCTGTTTATGAGAGTGGCAAAACATGGAACAGTCTGCCCAGCAAGGTGGTTGATGCCTGATCCCTGAAAACCTTCAAGGCCGGATTGAATGGGGCTCTGAACAACCTGATCTAATTGAGTAAGTCCCTGCTTATTGCAAGAGGGTTGGACTAAACTCCCTTTAAAGGTTCCTTCCAAACCAAACTATTCTATGATTATACTTCTACATCTTTCTAGAAGAAAGAGAAGAGAAAATAACAGTTAAAGTTGGAGTGTTCTTCTGCAGAGAAGACGGTACACTGGTGGGAAACCTGTGTGCTGCACAAAGTGGGAATTCTTCACAAAGTTGTCTCCTCCATGTGCCAGAATAACTCTGTTCAAAGTAAGGTTCGCAGTGTGGGTGCAGATAGTAGGACAAATGTGCAGGCAGTGAGGGTGCAGGCAGTGAGGGCCTTAGGCATGCTAGTATGGAGTTCTGGGCCTTCTCTGACACCTCCAAGCCTCCACTTCCTCTTAAAGAAAGAGCCTTGAAAAATCAACTTGAAAACTGACAGTCAAGTGAAACCATTAAAAAGTATTCCTTGTATTATACTTTGAATGTATTTAATAAGTTGTCTGGTCTCTCTGGTAAGAAAATGAAAAACACAGAGGAACTTCAGGATTGTTTATTTAAAATTTGCTTCTTATTACCTTTAGACGTCTGTGCTTTTGTAATTGAATAATTCAATATTCTTTTATACGAAGTAAACATAAGAGAAATTCTTTACAATCCTCCTGAAGATGAACTGGGGAAGGAATGTTGTTCTTGCCAATTTTAAATCACTTTTGAGCAAGACTGTTTGTAAGGAACATTTGTATTTACAGGAAAACAGCAATCATAGTTTTCTATCTCCTAACTCCTCTGACATTCCTAAAGCTTTTAGCCAAATTAACAGGTCTTGATTTTTTATTTTTTAGTACAAGAAGTCATGTAGGCTTAAATAAAATAAGTATTAAATATAAAGCTATGTTTTTTAAGGAGTCTCAGAACTGCTTCTCTTAAACAGATCTTGTTTTAATTACACTATTTTCCCAGCTATTTTTCTAATCAAAACAGTTGTGGGAAAATCATTCACAGAAGATATTTTAGAGGAGTCTCTTTCCTACTAACTTTATCCAAGACACATTAATTAAAACAAAAAAGTTGAATATAAGACAATCCAAAAGAAGGTAAAGTTTCCTTTTCATTTAATACAGTAACTGAATATTGCCTAAACAACTCCCTTGAAAGGAAAAATCTATTTAATTATATTAGGTAACATTTTTCAAAAGTTTTTAAAATAATTTCAACATACCTGTATTAAGAAGTTAGTTTCATTTTCTTTCATGAAAAGCTTAATGTAAGACTGGATTTTACTTATCAGAAGACTGTAACTGAAGCTTTGGAGAAGAGGAACATATGGATCCTTGGTTTTAATTATGGTTGCCAGCTTCACCCTTAAAGGCTAGGAAAAGCATAGCTTTATACAACACAAATCCTGCAGTAAACTTGGTATCCATGCTAAACAGGAAATATAGAAAGCTAAACATGATGATTATATAGTTTCCTGAATATTTCTATGCAACTTCATGCTGCAGCTTGAAAGGGTACTAGAGTCAACTAGACATAATACCAGGTATGCTCAGTAAATGGCAAAGTGTACCTGACCAGAGATCCACATTTTCATTTCCTTTATGAATAACACTGAAAGCAGGGTTGTCAGTGCAGGAAAAACACCCAGAAAAAGCCACCCTTTACTCAGTTCTTTCTTCTCTGTCTCAGAAAGACTGCCTTTGAAAGGGGTGTACAGTGTTCAGGAGAAGGAAAACTTAGTACAGCAGCATTAAGGACACATCAATACTGACAATCAGAAATTCACATTTTGTCTACCAATCCCTCTGAATTTTATAGAGGCCAATATAGCTGGAGAATTATCTTCTGTGTACAGGCTGCATTTTTATTTATGAATTTGAGTACTATTACCACAATCTCCACTTCCCGAACATCCAAATCCTCTGAATGGAAGAGTATCTGAAGAGTAAGTTATACACAGGCTACTACTTACACAGAATATGTGTCCTAATATACCAGAAGAAGATATAAGCAGCATTTTTAACTTTTCTTTTTGCCTGCAGTCCTTCTATTGCTCTTTTCTCCACCCCAGCAAATTCAAGTGTGTGCACTAACTACTATATTAAAGAGATATTCACTCAAACTTGCAACTTTACGAATGATGCAGTCAGCTTCAAACCAGGAGGTGGCCTGACACATATGTTGTCTTTTCCAGGCAGAAGCATAACAGCATTCAGTCTGTACTACAGAAGCATGAGTCTTCCTGCTGCTAAAAGCATTTTACTCCTAAATATCATCCAGTATTTCTATCAATCTTCTAGCCACAAATTTTCTTTTGTATTTTAAAGTGACATAGGTGTGAAAGTGACTGCAGAGACAATAATGAGATTGAAGTTATGCAGGTAGGATTTGCTAGCTTTACAAACTGACTCCCCTCTTTCTCCTCTGAAAATCAAGAGCTTTTAATGCAATTTAAGCAAGTTACTACCTTATCTGATTCAGAGTCTGTGAACAGCCTTTCAACAACTTCAGCAGCTTCCATGAAATATCTGTTTTCCATATAGACTGCTACAATCTACAAGAAATATAATTACAAGATGTGATAAAATACTTTCCACCTGAGATTCAGAAAAAAAAGAGAATTCACAATTCTACAGTTTTCTAAGATTCCCAAAATTCAGATGATTATATATTGAAGGGTTACTCACACTTACCTACTTCTAACAGTTAGTTCTGAAATTAGTTTTGAAATTTATTTCAATTGGTATCTTTTTCAGATTGGCAGCCTTTGAAACAAATTTGAACCAGTACGAACAGGAATTATATGAGATAGGAAATGGTCCCCTGTACAGATCTACTTACTCTGTACTAAAACTGAAAATTCAGTTCAGTCTGCTAATAGCCCAAACTTTTTGTAAAAGGGGCTCTGCTTTAGCAGGGTAGAATAGAATTTTTAAGGTTGGATAAGGCCTTTAAGGTCATAAAGTCCAACCATCAAGCTAGTGCCCACCACCATGTTCACCATTAAACCATGTCCTCAAGTGCCATATCCAGATGTTTTTTTCAAACACTTCAGGGATAGTGTCTCCACCACTACCCTGGGCAGTCTATTCCAGTGTTGTGCAACCCTTTGTGTGAAAAAGTTTTTCCTTATATGCAATCTAAACCTCCCCTGGCACAATTTGAGGCCATTTCCTCTCGTCCTGTCACTAGTCACTTGGGAGAGAGACCAACCCTCACATGGCTACACCTACCTTTCAGGCAGTTGTAGAGAGTGATGAGGTCCCCCCTGACCCTCATTTTCTCCAGGCTAAATAACCCCAGCTGCCTCAGCTGCTCCTTGTAAGGCTTGTGCTCCAGACCCTTCACCAGCTCTGCTGCCCTTCTCTGGACACTCTCCAGCACCTCAAATTCTTTCTTGTCCTGGGGGGCCCAGAACTGAACACAGGATTAGAGGTGTGGCCTCACCAGTGCAGAGCATAGGGGACAATCCCTGCCCTGGTCCTGCTGGCCGCACTGTTCTGGATACAAGCCAGGATGCCATTGGCCTTCTGGGCCACTTGGGCACATGCTGGCTCTAGTTTAGCTGCTGTTGACCAGCACCCCCAGGTCCTTTGCTGACAGGCAGCTTTCCAGCCACTCATTCCCAATGAGTAGAGAGCATCCTGAAGCATTATGAGTAAGTCACACAGACCTGAATTTGAATCAAGCGACGAATATCTTCATGAAGTTTTTCCAGTTTAATTTCCTCTCTTTCAAGTAAAGTCCAGAAAGACAGAGCAGATTCCAGAGGTGAAATTCTTTGATCATTTTCAAACTGTAATCCTTAGAGGGGGGGAAAAAACAAGGCACTTGCAAAAATTAAAGGATAAGATTAAATAGATTACATTATTTATATGCAGTAAAGTAATATGTATTATACAATTTCAATTCCTTTTCCCTCAAGTTTTAGGTGTGTTTAAGAAACTGGAAGCAACTGCCTTCTTTTCAGAGAGACTGGTTCTTTCCACCCTTGCTAATAACATTACTGCTGCATGTGCAGGGGGCATTATGTCAGCTAATCATTGTTCACTTAAAATGCCATTTGCAATTAGGTATTATACATTAAACTCAGCATCAGCTATCACAACATTTGATATTAATACTATTGATTTTGTAGTATGATCACCATGGTAAGTAGTTTTGTTTGCCTTTTTTTTTTCCCCTGAGTTTATCACTATTTCCATGTCTTAACTTTTTGTTGTATTTGAAGTGCTTAAACCAAGAAGGAAACTCAAACAGGTCTACACAGGAGTGTCACTGAAAAAGCAGAAGCAACCTCCCATGCCAGTGTACTGCTGTGCCCACTCCAAGGTTTGTGCAAACTGCCAGCAAAGGATCCCTATCAGTTCTGGCAGAAATCTAACCTAGCCAAATATTCATCCCCTCAACCCTCTCAAGCAGTTTCCCAGTGTGGTCACTGCACACCTGCACAAGTGAGTGTGCCAATGTAACAGATGCAGGAGGAGCTGGCAGGTGCACAAGCGCTTTTTTCCCATGGCACTGCCAGCTTAATTCAAGATGTTCACTGAATACAGCCTCACTTTTGCCTTCATTTTACGGTATCAGCAGAATCTCTCTTAATAACTTATTCCTTTCCTTAAGTATTTTTCAGACAGAAGGTAAACAATTTACACAATAGTGAAGAGAGAAAAATTATTTTATACCTGCTACAATGTCAACCAGTGAAATTTCAAATAGTATTGTGTGCGTATAAACACATAACTAAAACAAAACACGTGTTTCTCTAATTATTGTCTCAATCAAGTAACATGACACTTCAT
This sequence comes from Phainopepla nitens, assembly GCA_013400175.1. Taxonomy (NCBI): domain Eukaryota; kingdom Metazoa; phylum Chordata; class Aves; order Passeriformes; family Bombycillidae; genus Phainopepla; species Phainopepla nitens. Next base: position 53,582 of record VXBQ01014556.1, on the reverse strand, counting down.
ATTGTTTATTTTAATTGTGTAAAACCAAAATATTTAGCTCTTAGAGAGCTGAAACAGCCTACTCTGTGTGAGTAGATAATATATTTTATATCAGTGCAGATCAAATATTTTAGTAACTAGAAAAAGTAGGAAAGCTACCATGTATTAGTTTTCCATGTACATTGTGCAGCTATACCTGATGTAACACCTACCACACACATGCAATTTTCCTCACCACACATTCTCCACTAATAAGATAAAAAACACACAATGAAGTCATATTCTCAAATGTTAGTATACAAATTAGGAAGTTTTTGTGCTAATGCTCTAAATTATATTATTTTATATATTTTAAAACATTTGATGAACTATTTTAAATATTAGAATTTGATTCTCAAGCTAAACTAAATCAGGATGACATAATACCTGATAAGCAACATAGGAAATTTAATTGTATAAAAACAAGACTTTGTGGCATTGCTAGGCTAGAATACATTTTTTTCTTCCACGCTCATGCTTTCAAGACTGCTTCTGAAGTCTTTAAATTCCAAAGAGTTTTATCAAACACTGGGAAAAAAAAAAAAGTTAAAGTCTTCCAGAAACTCAAACAAAATCATCTTGGCTAAACCAACAAGTTGCAAATGCAGCCAAACAGAAGATCTAGTAGTGAATAAGAGCCTCAAGGACTTCCTGTCAGCTGAAAGTCTTACAGTCTCCTGTAGGAAACATGGGCAGTCATCGTTTTCATCCATCTTCTCATTCCTGCTCTCTGTCCTACTTTAACCTCTAGAGTTAAATGTGCAGAAAAGAACACATATCCTGAGTTTTAAACTTGCAAGTATTGATCACTAAGAGTTAGTCACTCCTTTCCAGTATATTTATTTTGTTGATACTACTCTGACAAAAAAAAAAAAAAAAAACTGGTAATTTAAGAAGCATATGGCCATTCAAAGTCCATGCAGCTAAGTCAGTCAGCCCAGAGTGACACCAGTCCTGCAGACAGCTCAGTCACGTGTAATACAGACAGTCCAAACTGTGAAATTTATTCAATTTATTTACATATAGATATATCTATATACAAAAATATATATAGATATGCACAGTAAAGGCTATGTGTAAGCATATCTAATATACTCCTGTAGAAGTTCATGCAACTATTTTTAAACAAGTGAAAAAAAAGAACGTATTTACCAAGGCTTTTTCCTTGTGCAATTCTTATCAAAAGCTGGCAGAGATATACCGTTTTTTTCTGATGTGGAGGTATTTGGGAGAGGCCATTAATAAGAGCTGGAAAAGAAAAGTTGAGTCAGTCTTGCTCCAGCACTGCCACAGTGTGGCTAGACACACACTAGACACTGTGTTATCAGATTTCACTAAATTTCTAATTCCTTAAGAAAACCGATGAAGCACACTTAATTAGGATTCTTCCATGCTAAAAATATTTAAGCATGGATTCTACCATGCTTAAATATTTCATAGCTTGACCAGACAAAGATATCCTTTTCTGAAGAAACAACAGAATTAATCACAGGCTTATATTCACCCAATTCAAAGACCATAGTATCGAATTTAGGGGTTTTTTTGCTAAGTAGGTTGCTACAAAAGACAGCTGTCTACTCCAAAGTACACTTCCAGGGAATGCCCACAAACCAGGAGCCACAGGCAGACTGGTAACACTTACATGTTGCTGTAGCAACTTACAGAACTAAAGCAGTGAAAGCGACATGGAAAGCTTATTCAGAAACGTAAATTTACAAGGGAAATCCTCCTTGCAAGGCTGGAAGGTCACAAGGATTATTACATATTTTAAAGGGGGAGCTGTCATGAGTTTATTCCCATCACGCAGGTTATGGTGAATTTCTTATGCTAATGTGCTGGATATAGTTACTCATCTTCACGGCATAATACAGAACCATTCAAAATGAAAAGTGAATCACAGAATAGTTGGGGTTTGAAGGAGCCACTGGGTATCATCTGGAGCCACTGCCTTTCTACTTTCTGCACTTGCGTCAGTTTGAATTGACTTTTTTGTTGACAGCTAATCATTATTTCTGTAGGGTCTCCCTTTGACACATGCAAGAGTAATAGTTCTGTGTTTCTATGAAAAAAAACACACCCACTTTTCTATTACAATCTTATGACTTTGCTTAGCTTTTCTCAAAGACTTTTACAATATTGACTTTATAATCTTAGAGTGCCAAACCCTTTCCTCCGTTGCTGAACAAAGTAGGAACAAGTTCAAAATTTGCTATTACTTATTTCCATATGACCTTGAATTCTGTGCAATTTAGTTAATACTTTCTACTAATATACTCAGTCTTCCCAGGAGATATTTTCAATCTGCTTTTGCATTGACAATGTCTGTTTCCTACCTTCATGAAACTTCAGTATAATTCTCCTACTGAGTTGCAGAACAAAGGCCACACATTGAGAAGCAACATAAATAATTTAATCTAGCAGCCCCCCCATTCAAAGTACTTTATTAAGTTATTGTTAGATTTCTTACTTCTTACCATATCCCATATAAATCTACTTAGTAATCATTATGCATGCCATTGTATTTCATTCTTTGTGGTAATTTAAACAAGTCATACTACTACGTTCACTTGAGTCGAGAACATAGACAAAAAAATACCTCAAAACTCTAACCTGGTATCTTCAGGGAAAACTGCTTCTTTCAGAAGAAAACATCATAAATCCGTCAAATTTACCTGAGACGTAGACATTTACTTCCAGTTGTCAACCACTCTCACCCTAAAGTTTCTCATTTCAAGTATGTGTTTTTCCTTTCCAAACCCACTCACCGGACCTCATTTCATCTCAGCTCCGTCCGCCAGACTATAGTTCTCCGGAATATTTCTCGCACTGCGGTATTGCCGCCGCGCGCGAGCGCTGCCGATAGCGCCCAGGCCCTCCACAGGCTCCCGGCGGCCCGGGGACCTCCTGCGGCCCCGAAAGAGCCGAGCATCCCCCCCAGCGCAGCCGACCCCGCTGCTCCACGGCCTGCGAGAGCTTTAGCACTCCCCCCCTCCGGCGTGCTGGAGGCAGCTGCCCCTCAGGCCCCGCCGGACTCGCAGAGCCGTGCGAGAGCCCCGAGCCGCCGCCGCCGCCCCTCACCCTGCGCCACGTCCCTCCACCGCCAGAACTCCGCCCCGCTCTGCTCCGCGAAGCGCCGGCACAGGCAGGAGCAGGCGAACTCCAGCATCCACTCCGTGGCCACGGCCTCCGCGGCCNGCCATCTTCAAACCGCGCGCCAACGGCTGCCAGCCCTGACTTTCGCCGCGCCGCAGCCAATCAGAGCGATCGCCTCGCCCAGCGCCGCTCTGCATCCAATCAGCACCGCCGTTCTGCCCGGCCCCGCCCTGCTCGCCGAGCCGCAACCAATCAGCGTCGCCGCGCGCCCGTTTCGGCCGGCCGAGGCCCCGTGGTGCCGCGGCGGTAGCGCTCCGGAGCGCTCTCCCTCATGGAGCGGCGGCTCCGAGACCTGCCGGCTCCCACTCCGCCTGGCACAGCAAAAGGCGAACCGTGGGTGTTTTCTTGCATGTGGGATCCGAAGGGCTTCTCTAAGCGCGTCTTCATGTGGGCTCTGGGGAGAGGAGGCTGCGGGAGGGAGGCAGGGAGGGAGGACATACTAGAGCCTGGAAAAACTGGAAAGTGGGAGCTTCGACTTAGCAACGAAGCCCAGGATGGAATGTGAAGAGGGACGGTATTAGTTGGAGTGTGTCTATCTGAGAAAGCAAGCGTTTGTAGATGTTAAAGTGTAAAACCCAGGGAGGAAGAAGGTAGTCTGCGAAGGGCTGAATTTAAGGCAAGTGCTGAAGGGCAGAACAGTTATGCTCTCAGAGGTGTGATGGAGGGTCAAGCTGTGTTGTGGTAGATTTGGTGAAAGGCTTTAACCTGAGCTTTGTTTTGCTCCAGGGATGAGCAGTGTGGTATCAGAGAGCAGGAGTTATCAGCTGATGGGCCTTTGCCTCCTTTGGCTCCTGTGCTCACGCTAAATTGCACCCATAACAGTCTTGCTGTGGCACTAATATATTGACGTCAAAGAGACAACAAAACACTTAATTTAACTTAAAATAATCTTCTGTTTGGACAGCTGTGTTAATAGAGTGCAATACTAGGTTTGCACTTTGAAAGAGTTTGTGATTAACTTGCTGCTGATAATCTCAGGAATCAAAATTCTTAGTGTTTGACATGAGTCAGGTAGACATAAAAAATGAGATTATTATGCATTAATGTTTAATTGAGCAGGCATTTTATGAGTTTTGTAGTAGAAGCTGACAGGAGGATGGATCAGAGCTTGAAATTACCATGATAAACAACAGGAGGACCAGGCTGCTGAGTGTAAGCTCTGCTCAGAGCTAACAAAATCATCTTCATTCTCATCCCTGTGTTAAGCACTAATCTGAAATACAGCTCTTCACAAAGACACTGTGAATAAAATTAACTCTGGCCCAACCAAATCCAGCACAGCACCTAGCCCTGAGTGGAGCCCATAATATGTGAACAAATGGATTTCAGGTACTACCTATCTCTTCCCCTTGACAACAAGAAGGAGCCTGAAGAAGTATTTTAGAAAAGATGTCTGTCTTGTAGGTGTTGATGTCAGATGACTCTTGTGCTGGGTGAGCTTGCAACAGCATGAGAAATAGTACTCTAGTGTGGCAAAAACCATGTTTTTATTCTTATGACTAAAGTGCAAAATTACGGTAGGTCAATTTAATTCCTAAACCATTTTTTTCTTTCTCTTGCAGGTGTTTCTACCAGTTCCGTCTGTGACGGTGGAAATATTTTTCTTCCCAGCTTTAGCTCCTGTAGCCTGGTCTCCAAACTTGCAACATGTTTACGCTTTCCTCTTTATTCTGAGAAGCCTTATTGTTTATCTGCCTTTGATACATTTTAAATTGCACCTTGCATTGCTTGATAAATTTACTTGCTACTTAGAGCTCCTGCTAGAAGCTGATGGATCTGCTGAGGGCAAATGTGAATAATGTTTAATCCCAGTACAACTAAGAGCCAACAGAGGATTTTGTTTAACTGAGAGTATAAAAGGTACAAGTTACATGTGATACATAGGTGTGCTGCATGTGCTTATGTATATATAGGTATAAGGTACATGTATTGCATACCTATATAGATTTATAAAGATAGATTTATAAAAGTATAGGCATTAGCATAGGAGTTAGTTTGTATATATTTCATCTCTGTGTGTATACATACGTATACATAAATGTATATGCATAGCAATTTAGTAAGTGCAAAGAGTCTCACTTAAACTTGTAAAATCTGTAAAATAGTCTCTCTTGCTCCTGAAGAGAGTTAAAATAAGAAATAAGACTAAATTACAGCGCAAATAATTATCAGTATTATCATATAATAAATGAGTAAATACATACTTAACAGCATATTTATTATATAAATATACTTTTGGTCTCCAGACTCAATAGTCTGGATTATTCTTGGTTCGTAGTTGCTCATTTATTAGCACTTCCAGTTCAAAAGGCTTTGGTCTTCTGTTCATCTGCTAAATTTTTTTGGTTTGAATTTATTTTTAATAAGAATCTTGAAGGAATACCATAAAATTTACAGATCTTTTTTAATTGCCCAAAAACTGTGAATTTTAGCATTTTAAGTATTTTAGAACAGCACATAAAAATTCAGGATGAAATCTGACACAGCATTAGATAAGGCAATAAGAATGACTTACCCTCTTCATCACAGCAATAATACTAAAGAGATGTGGATTACTTCACTAAATTGTTCAGCATTAAATTGTTTACCTAAATCTTAGCATTAATGTTGCTTTATTCTTCATTTTCTTTTTGGTATTATTGTGAAGTAGGTGGCCCTTTTCCCCCCATTTTTATTTTGTTTATGAAAGCAAAATAAATTATTTTTTCTTTTGATAATTGGTCCATATTAAGTTCATGCAGTATTTAATCTTAAAAGCAGAGAACCATTGCCCAAGAAACATCACATGCTTAGGTGATTATTCTGTTACTATATGCTGTTATTTTTATAACTGCAATAGCATTACTTGTGTAAAGCAATGAAAGCTCAGCAATACAACCAGTAGATGGCCCCAGCCTAACATCTCCCTTACACAGTGGTGCTCTGGTTTGCTGGACTGGTGGAAAAGTTCTTGCTAGAACACTCAATACACTGATGTATAAAAAAATAGGGATCAGAAAGATGGATAAAGACTTTATTCATAGCTGCCCAAATGATAGGATACTCTCCCATAAAGCTGGGAACAAACTGAACGTTAAACTGAATGTTGAAGGAGGTTTGACTAAGCACAAATGAAAACAAATGCATAGAGAAAGTGCCTTTTCTCACAGGTGGTAATGCACACAGAATGAAAGTTTGAAGTAAAATTTTGAACATTTAAAATGCTGTAGGGAGTAACGTCTGTGTAGGTGAGAAGCTGAGCTGGAGATTGGATCCTGCTGATAGCAAGAGAAGAATCAATATGTAATTTCAGTCAATATTGCTATTAGAAAAAACATTTCTCTTGCTATTTAAATTTAAAAAAAAATTCACAGGACTCAAAGTTTTCCAACAGTAGTATTTTAAGAATTGAATTCTCCTGAGTAATAAAAGGAAGGAAGGATTTTACTGTGACCAAAGCACCAACCAGGGATTTATAAATGCAGGTGAGGCCTGGCAGTGCCACAGATTTTCAACTGATCTTTATAAAAAAATGATTTAAACCTGTATTTTAATATGGAAATAAAAGTGAAATTCGTAAGGAACAAAAAGTGTATGTGACAATAATGTTGTGGTGTAGACCAGATGGTTAGAAAAAGCAAGCATCAGGGGGAAGTTGCTCAATTGATTGTGTAATTTCTTATATCTGCTTGAGCTTGTTTATACACTCATTCCATGAACTGTTGAGTACCTAGTGAATACATATGTCAGAGTATATTTGGGTAATGGAGCATGTGTCTGTTAAAGATACAAACTTTGAATTTAGAGATTTAGCAGTTTCAACAAATGAAGAGCCAGAAAGTCCCAATAAAATGGGGACTTTAATATGAAATAAAGTTCAGTCACGTATCCATCCATGCCATGTTTTAGATGGACACAAAGGAAGTATAGCCAGAATTATTCACTGACCTTGGATGCCTCAGACCTGGTATTTCATAGTAACTCATAACTTTAGGTTGCCTATTGTCCTCTAGAATTAAGTTCCAAGAATACTGAAAGAGGAAAGAAGGATATGGTATCTCAGTTTGGTTTAGATGAAGAGCAGGTATCCTAAAGCTCAACTTCTGACTGTAGATAGCTGGAAGTCCTGTATGATCTAAAGTCGATGAAAAGTTAAATTACAATGATGAGATTTTAAGCTTCCGCAACCCAAACTGGGAGGATTTGATATAGTGTTATAGAAAATGAGAAAAACAATTAATGACAATTTTTAAAAATTATGATTTAAATTATTCCAGTATGGTCTTGGATTTTATAGAGAAAGACGTTTGATTTTTTTCTGGGCAGTATTCAAATTCCTTAATCTGACAACTGTTCTGCAAGTGCTGCCTTATTCACTATATGAAATTACTCTTCTACAGCAAATGAGGGATTGGCTACCTCACATTTAACATTTCAACACAAATTGTTCACTTATTCTCAGGTCTAAGTGGGATGGGGATCTTCAGAAAAAAACCCTCTCATTAAATGACCTGAAAAGGTATTCATACAGATGAGATGAATTAACATTTTAAAAGCAATCTCAGACATTTCTGATCTCCTGAATGAGTCACTGATGGTCTCTTAATGCAGCCTTTTTTTTGCATGAGTTTTTTTGAAATGTGAAAGCACAAAGAAGCAAATACAGAATTAAATTTATAAAGATTTCTTATTGTTGCTGCATAATTCCAGATTTTCAAAAACTAATCATAAAGAACAGAATTCAGTATTTTAGCTAGTATTAGCTACTGTAGCTAGGGGCAATTCAATATTTTAATATTACAGCTTGTTTCAGTGACACTAGTGGGTCTCAGCTGCTTTCCTACTTGAACATACCTCAGAAAATACTATATAGAAATATGACTGTTTTAGTTCTAGAATACATCAGACATTAATTTAATTTTCAAATTCATTTTTAACCTGTGACTTAATTCTTTTAATTCATACTTGCATATTTTCTAAGTTCAACCACACAACAAATAAAGATAAAATGTGGATTTTTTTTTTCAATACTGTACTGGCCTAGTTTGACCTGTAACCTCCCTAGCTTTCCTGTGACAATATTTGTATGGATGGCTGCATTACCTTTCTTTTGTCCTTTATCTCTTTAAAAACACACCTTAAAAAAAGAAATTATTATCAGTCCTATTTTAAAAAATTTGCTCTAGCTATACATCATGCTAACTCCATGTGTGTTGACTGCTTTACCAAAAAACAAAAAGAAACAAAAAAAACCAGGCAAAACCCAGGCAAAACCCAGCCACTGTACTGAAGAAATAAAAAAAAAAAAATGATTGGAAAAGTAATGGAACAGCTAACATGAAACTAATAAATAATTAAAAGTGAATAGCAGAATTAATGCAAATTCATTTGTGTTTATGGAAAGTAATGTGTTGATCTGGCTGAGATAGAGTTCATTTTCCCACAGCAGCCCTCACAGTGCTGTGCTCTGCGTTGGTAGCTGGAGAGTAGCGTGTTATCAGCTGGACTGATAACACACCTGTGCTTTGGCTACTGCTGAGCTGCACAAACTCTGGTAAACGACCTTATCTCAAGCTACTAGTTGTTCCCCATCTTGTTTTCTCTGCCCTGTCACCCAGGGAGTGGCTTGGTGGGCCAAGGTCAACCCACTATATAATCCCATCAAGCTATCTTCACATATTTTCTGTAATGCTGGTTGCTTAAAGGATGAAGAGAATTGGGATTTAGAGATCTGTTGAAGCTGTAGACTTTGACAGAGTTTTACACCACGATAAATCAGTCCATTTTGTTTTGCAATCTTAGAATAAAATAAGTTGGTTTTTTTTTTTTTATCATCCAGAGCTACTAAAGTGAGCCTTATTGGCAAGCCTTTGTGCTAGGCATGATATTGGCTGGGGACCTTCTTTTGATGGCAGAAGAGGATGTGTTTGTTCCTGGCAGCAAGTGGGAAATGCATGCATTGGTAGGGCTGAGGCCTTCCTACATGCCACTATATATACAATAAATCTTTCTTCTGAGGGTGATAAGGTTGTCCAGAGAACCTGTGGAAGTGTTAAGCCCCCCCTCCAACCTGTGGAAGTGTTAAGGCCGGGCTGAATGGGGCTGGGAGCAACCTGGCCTAGTGGAAGGTGTCCCTATCCATGGCAGGGGTGTTGAGCCCGATGGTCGCTAAAAGGTCCCTTCTAACCCAGGCCATTCTGTGATTCTCTGATTGCCAAGTGTGGGGCATCAGGTGCCCTCCACAGTAAAGTCCCACCAGGGACTTGGGGGTTGGGCATGATCAAGCTTGGAACTTGGAGGGGGCCCTGCCAAGCAACCTGACAAACATTCCATAAACGTTCCACTGCAGTTGGTCAGGTAGTGTCTCCTGCTTGTGGCTTGTCTTAAGATTTACAATTCAAACACTGTGCCCAGGAGGATGTATTTGTCAGGTGCTTCATTTGGACAATTCAATTCATTTGGACACAGCCAATATTTAAATTTGCCACCAGTGTCTTCCTTTTGGGATTGCCAGTTGTAGAGAGATCTTCACGCCAGAGCATCTTTATATGTGGGCTGGTTTCTTGTGAACTGAAATGATCACTTCATGTTGTGACTTTCAGTAGATTTAACTTGCCCTCTAAATTGATCTTGTTGGCACCAGAATTGCCTTCATGTTTAATTAACTTTTCTGTCATACTTGCAAATAATTTTATAATGTCCTGTTGAGTTAAGAAATGGCAGAAAGTTGGATACAGGCAAAGTGAAGCAGTCCCAGCATTTCTGCTTGTGTGTCTGTGACTTAATTCTTTTTGCCCAAATTGAAGCCCAGATTGTCATTGTTTTCTGAAAGGTTTTCAAAGTATATCAGCAGGGAGAGATTATTTTTCTCTAGCATTTATATTTGTGGAAAATCAGCAGGAGACCTTAATTCTGGTCAAGAGAAGACTTAGCAACCTTTTGTCTGAGGATGGCTGTGAACTAAAAATCACTTAATGCTATCATGCTGAGCAACTTAAGTGCTATGAAAAACTGCCATCATTTCTTTTTGTTATCTTCCTATGATCTTCAGAATTCTTTTTTTTTTCCTGCTAAATGAGATTGTTTTTGTACTGTGTTCAGCAGGAGGGGAGAATTAACTGGAAACAATGTATGTTTGCAAGTCTTCAAACACTTGTTTTTAAACCTCTCTGTAAAAAGCTGAACATTTGACCTTATTTTGAAGTAGTGTTGGAAAACTTGGTGAAGTGTCAATGACTCTTGCTTTGTGCACTCTATATTAAAATATCATGCTGACTGCTTGTGTTGTTTTCAGTGGGGTTTTTTGTACTCGCCTGTCTTTGCTCTTACATGTCAACTTTGTATCTTAGTTCAGCAGACACAGTCTTGCAAAAAAAAAAAAAAAAAGAGATGATATGAAAAAGACACCTAGATAGCAAACAAAAGGAGACTCTGGAGTGTTCCACTGCACAGAAGTAGATACTAAAATAATTTACTGTTTTTCTATATGAATGGCATTTCACATAAAGAAGTTGTTTAGTCATAATTTTAATTTAGCTGAAAAAAACTTTTTCCAAAGCACAGTGTAGTCTAAACTAATATTCTATTCATGCTCTAATTATAATATAACGTCTTACTATTACAGTCATGCCACAGCTACGTTCTAAGGTGGAGGAAATACCTTCTTCAGAAGACATGAAAGAGCAGTGATATGCTGAAACACATCATATAATATACTTGCTGAATTGCCTTATAATTTTTGAATGGGTAAATAAAACCCCCAGCTTTTTACAGATAGCTGTCTCAGGGCTTGGGTTTTCATTCAAACCTTACTTAGAAGTGAGTTTACTGATACCTGCTCTATCTGTGCTTGTTCTTGTGCCAGCCTTGCCTATGAGCTCAGTTAGGTCCTCTGTCCCAAGCAGAACTCATGTCAAAATTATAGACACTAATCAATATATAGACACTAATTTCCTCTGTTTTGGTTTTGCTCTATTAAATCGAGTTAGTCCACTGTCCTCTTGAATGCCAGGCACTCTGTTTTTTAAACATATCCATAGCCTGCTTTCGTAGCTGTTTTTGGTCAGATATGAATTCCTTTTTTGTTTGTTTCAACCAGAATTGACCATCCTACTTTCTAAATCATTTCTCAAATCCCAGTATGATTTTTTTTTCTGCTAAGAATTGCTTTGTCCTGGGTTTCACCACACTCTTGGGTAATTAACCTGTAACTAATTGATATAGTCAGTTTTGTATCTGGCCAAGTGTTTAAGTTTCACACCTACTAAACCCCAATTGAGAGTAGAAATCCTTGTTATTAATCCTAGGTTCCAGAGTGGTGTTCCTATTCCCTCTTCCTGTGTGTTAATTATATTTTTGCATGTATGGAGTGCCTTGAAAATGATGCTCGAAAGGCACCAGATATGCCCACAAGTTTTCTGTATGTTTGTGCCTGATTTTTCCTGTTTCTTTTAATTAGGAAAGTCTAGATATGGAAAAAACTGGTGAAGAAACAACTGACAATCCAGGTAGCATTGTAGGCTACTTCTGTTCGAAATTTCTTTGACTGTACCCTAGCCAAAAACTTTTTCTTAAGCAATTGAGATGGACTGAACTACTGGGTATTTTTCACCTATTTAAAAATCTGTGTTGCTCTTGAGCCACAGCCACAGATTTTAGGGCTGTACTGGTATAGAGCTCATAGATATTCAGACAAAAAAGTCCCAAACCTCAGTGTTTTTCCAAAGCATGTGCATGATAAAAGGCTGTGGACAGGAGGGAATACCTGTAGTGTAGCTCATTTTGAATATATCATTATTTGCAACAGTATTTAAAGAGTTAAATGCAGTAATGCAGTTAAAGAGTTGCATGCAGTAATTTTGTCGTAAGGAAGTGAAGCAAAAGGAAAAAAGCTTTACTTTGTTGAGTGCTATCAAGATACATTGGAAAGTAGGTTTTAGGCACACTTTTTCTTAAGTGATAATTTCTTGCATGGAAGCAATATTTTTTAAATGGAAATATGTGCACGCAACTCAACTTTAAATTTCTTACTTTCATTCTGCCAGGAACTTTTCTTAAACATCTGTGTCCTGTGCACATTCTATTCATTTTTCCTATTTTCTACCTCTTTGACTATCCTGCTTTATCTTGAACTTGTTTGTGATATTATTCTAAATTCTTTGCTTTCAACAGAACCTAGAAAATGTGAGGCAGATTCTTCAGTCCAGTCTTTATCTGTCTCAGAGAGAGATCCACGCAAACGGAATAAAAGGTTTGTGTATGGTGAAGTGATAGTTTTTCTTTCTCAATAGTGCTGTCACATGACACAGTAATGCTTTCAAGGGTTTTGGATTGGTGGCAACTGCAGATAAATAGTATGATTATTACTGTAGTAGTCTGAGAGTATAAAGAAAAAAACGCTGTCAGGGGCAGGCCATTCTTTTTACTAGCCATCAGATCTTATTTGAAAATGCAGTATTTATGGTTACTGACAAGGTGATGATGAGGGTTATGGCTGATATTGTGTACTGAAATTAATTTGTTCTGGAACTGAAGCCAGAATCTCCCCCTGAAAACCATGGACTATTTAATCTTGGGAGATGAAAGTTATTTTCTTAAAATCAAGGTCAGTTTAGTTAGAGGGAGAGCCTCTATGGAAGTTTTAATGCATTTTCTTTTTAATCGCTCAAACACTGCTTCTTATGTCTCTTTGCAATCAGTTCATATTTCTGAATGAAACTATCCTTAAATAAGAAAAATGTTACATGAAAATCTAATTTATATATTGCAGTAGTACTGACACAGGGGTGTCAGATCATGTAAACAGAACACAGAGAATGCCTTCCCTTTCTTGACAGAAGCACTGTTAGGCATCCTTGAAAGCAGACAATTATAGAAGGAAGGAGTTTTTAAGTAAAATTTAAAAATAAGTTTAAAATGTTGATGTTTCACAGAGTGGCTACATAAGCTGAGTGAAATTCAATTTGTGTGTCTGAGAGAGAGACTGGACAAAAGGAATAACTTGATTAAGAAATTTCTTTGCACACTACTGAAACATTTTACCTTCCTAAGAAAAATCAAATATTGCTGTCACAAGGAAAAGCACATATCATACTTTGAAATCAGATTAATAAAATTTCCAATGACCCATAAACTTACTAGATTTCAAAGCAAATTCTGAGATAGTGTTCACTTAAATTTTGGTATTACTTAGTGTGTATTTTAATTTTTTTCCTTGTTTGTTTGAATGTTTGCAGACAGAGATATAGAGTCCTCAGCAGCGATTCCCTTTCCTCTTCTGAGGATGATAAGGATTTTGAAATACAGAGGAAGAAGAGAAATCTAATGAGGTTAATGAAATTGGGGAATAGGGGAGTGAGGAGTCTACCTGGGAGGACTTTGCATATGCCTAACTGTGAAATGTCGCCATCTTCATCTCGTACCCTTTCTAAATTGGGGCAATATTTAGTCATACCTGTTGGTACTGACAACTGTAAACAGAATCTCTAAAACTGGATTTTTAGAATTGACTTTTAGTGACAAATTTGATTTCTAGGTAAGAATGGGAGGAAAGGTAGAGATACACACTTTGATGTATTTTCTTGATGTAAAATTTTGCTGTTTCTGTGCTTTATTGTTGTTTTTTCAGAAAGAAACCACCATAAGACAAAATGTTATAAGGCAGCAAAATAGGTTTTGTTAGCTAACAAATGCTCTAGAAATAATAATTTAATAAGTCTAACAAATGAGTTTTCAGCCTGATGTCTTTCAGATGTGTATCTTCTGGCACACACATTCCAAGGTCCTTAGAAAGGTCCAGGAGTGGTTGGTAGCCTTTATAATGTTAATACCCACTGAAATAAGTATTCTCCTGGGCTGTTACTTTTTGAAGGTAAAAGCTAAAATTACTTGAAAGATGTTAGTGTGTTTGGGAAGGGGAGGAATTCTTCCATCCTGCTAATCAAGGTCAGTCCATGGTCTCCACATATGGAATAATTTTTCTAAGCCTGTATTCCTACATGTGCTGTGTTGACTGGCTTGGATATTCATAAGTGCTATTGTTAAAATAATTAACTCAGTTTAATGTTTGGAGTGACCATTTTCCTTTATCTACTCATGCCATTAAATGTAAAATGTTGGAAAGAATATTTAGCTATTTAGGAAGTTCATGCTGATTTATAAGGTCTTCTGCATTCACTTGTTAGAAAATCATAAATCTTCTATCTGCATTGTAAGTTAGATAGCACCTTTTTTTCCTCAGTTCAAATCAGATCTCTTCTGGTCAGCTTTCAGAAGTGTGCCTCAATGGGAGCTGGCAAGGATACCATGAACATTGGAGGAAGTCTGGCTGGTGTGGAGCAAATGCAAATAGATGGTTCAGTAAGTATTTTTGATTCATTGTGGCAGTGAGACGTTTGCAGTATTTAGGAAAGCTTCCAGTAATGGGCCATCTACCACTCCCTTGGTTTACAGTTTTCTCTCAAGCAATCCAGCTTCTCATGGAAGCTTATCAAGGCTGCAGCCTTCTTTAACATATAAAATGTATTCTGTTGACTTCTGTTGACTTTTAGGTACAATTTGATGGCGTGGGTGGTCTTTCTGACCACATTTCATCTTTAAAAGAGATGGTCATTTTCCCATTGCTTTATCCCGAAATCTTTGAGAGATTGAAAATTGAACCTCCAAGGTAACAGACACTGTTTAAAACTCTAAGTTCTAATTTACCTATTTTCAGGAGAATTCAGCTGTGGCATCACTATATTTTCATGCTTTAAAATTCTCAGCAGTGTTGATTTTGTTTTAATAGTAGTAAAATGTAATTTAAAAATATTTGTAGAATCTAGCATATATGTAGGCTCAAAGATTTATTGTGTGGTGAGACCATCCTTTCAAAGCATCTTGCCTTTCAAAGGTGGAGTTGGGGAATTTTTCTTTAAGGCTCTATAAGGAAGTGGACTTGATTGATTTGTAAGCAGGAAGTACTTTCTACTCCAAGTCAAATATTTGTTTAGCAAAAGTCCACTTGTCCCTGCCACCAACTCATTTTTGGTTTTTTTTAAGTTCTCAAGTATCAGTTTTACAATTAAAAGGATATGCAGCTAGAAACTTTCAATGTTTGTTATGCTTGAGCTAAAATAAGAATCTGTCCTCTTTTTACACAACTAAGTGACTTCTGTGTTACAAAAAAGAAATTAGTGATTTAATTGTTAACTTTATATATTTTTGGTCAACAAAACTCAGTCATGGCACATCGAACTGACACCTAAAATTTTTTGCCTTCAGTAACTTTAAAAGTATTTGAAAATAGAAAGAAAATATTTTTTGTCCTTTGCTTCTTTATTCCTTGAAATTTTTCTTTTGAAGCAGCAGTGTATTGGTTTTTCTAGTTGATGCAAATGCAGAAATGCAGAATATCTTTTCAGCTTTAGAATACTTCTTTCTTTATCACCAGCAAAGGGAAGCAAATTCCAGTAACTCAAAGCTTTTTAAAGGAGAATCAAATGTTTTGCTATAAAATCATGCCTTATGTAAAAATAAGAATAAATATGGAATGCATCATTGAAAAATGAACTGATGAATCCTAAGTTAGCCTAGTCTCAGAATCAGCACTAGAAGTTTGTTCTTGTTTGGCTCCAGCCACCCCTGCTGGATTGTCAGAAGTTTTGAAAGTGTCCTTTTGGGATGCTTCAAGCTTTTATCAAGGTTTTCTATTTCTGCATTATTCTCTTTAATGATTTTGTTTACTGCTTTGGAGAACTGTGAAGGAACATTTTTGACTTTTCTCATACTTCAGCTGTTACTGCTATCTTATCCATGAGTTGTTTTGTTTAGGAGAGCAGAGTTGTGTGTTTTAAGGATGGGATTTGTAATAGATGCTTTTCTATGATGTTTTTTTCTTATGTGATTTTTTATATTTTTTTTTTTTATTGCAGAGGCTGTCTATTCTATGGTCCACCAGGGACGGGAAAGACACTGCTTGCTCGTGCTCTTGCTAATGAATGTAGTCAAAATGACATGAAAGTAACCTTTTTTATGAGAAAAGGTGCTGAGTGCCTGAGTAAATGGATAGGAGAATCTGAACGACAGCTTCGTTTATTATTTGAACAGGTAAGGCCGAAACGTGCCATGTGTTCTGTCTGAGATGGAATTGAATTTCTATGGTCTACAGCATGTTTTGTCAGCTCCTTTCACTGAAATGGGATTGCCACTGTTTCCTTTTTCAGTGAAGTTTTAGGGGCTTGAAATCTTGAGAGGTGTTGAGAAAGGGTAGTAAAGGAAATAAAAAAATCCTGCAAAACACCACCACTACCACCCCCATCTCCCCAAAAACAACAAACCCATCAACCTCCCAAAAAGTCACAAAAAATGTTTCATGAAGTAAAAGGTGATGGCTTAAGATCAGAGGGAAAGAGATGCAGGCTGAAAGCGTGGTCATTTAAACTGGTAACAGAGAATTACTTCCAGAACCTGTAACTTAGCTAAGTCCTGTCTCTGTTCTTGTGCTTGCCAGGTAAATGTCAAAACTATGGGTGTGGTTTGTTTCTTGTCACCCAGCCTCCTTGGGTTGACATAGGCTGCTGCCTTCAGTTACTCATGCCACTTTACTCTGTTAGCTCAATTAACAGAGTCTGAAAAATCTAGTTAGTGCCTTTCCAACTATGATTTTTTTTCATGCATTTTTTCTTTCAAATAGGGCTGTTTTCCTGATGTCAGTATTCCTGTGTTGTCATTGTAGGCCTACCAGATGCGACCTTCAATTATTTTCTTTGATGAGATTGATGCTTTGGCTCCTGTACGGTCAGATAAACAAGACCAAATTCATAGGTAGGCCATGTTTTGTATCTACATAGAAACTGCTTGATCTTTGTGAAAAAAAGATTATTTGCAAATAATGAATTCATTATTTGCAAATAATGCATTCATTTTTCCTGAAAATTCGTAATTCTGTGCAAATGAATCTCAGAGATTTCTAAACAGTAAATGAAAATAATTTGCTGAGCTTGATACCAGCAAAAGATCTGTGTTATCTTATTTGTATTTTATTATGACTTTAAATGTCTTTTGCTAAACAGCATCTCTTCAATAAAAACTTGTCATTTTTGAGTGATCATTGGACAAGGTTATGTGTAACTGAAGAAAAGTTGCTAAGCCAGTGAATGAAAACCATATTTTTCTGTTAGCTCTGTTGTGGGGACACTTCTGGCACTTATGGATGGCTTAGCCAGCAGAGGAGAGGTTGTGGTAATAGGAGCCACCAACAGACTGGATTCTATAGATCCTGCTTTACGAAGACCTGGGCGCTTTGAACGGGAATTCCGCTTCAGTTTGCCAAACAAAGAGGTCAGAACTCCCACTCAACCTTATGCTTATGTGGCAAAGTCCATCTTTATAACAAACATCCTTGCAGCAGTGCAGGTTTCCATCTGTAGTGAACAGCTTGGACAAAAGCTGTAGGGAGACAAAAGAGGAATATCTGGAGAAATTGCATTCTACTGTGCAGGGCAGACCTGGTGCTGAATATATATGATTAGGGTGATTTCAACAAGTAGTTAACTCTCTAGTTAGTTTTGGTTTCTCTATGACTGGTGAAGAAAATGGGATGCTGATAGTAACTGAAATGTTTAAGAAACAATGGGCATATTAATGAGTTATAAACTACCCCTATAGCATCTTGAAAGTTAAAGAAAGGGTGAGAGAATTCCTCCTTGGTAGCAAAAACTTTGATCAAGGCTGATGCTAGAGCAAATTAAGTATGTTGGGATCTTAAAGGAAGTTATTGACAGGGATTTGGACAAAGATATAAGGGTACTGCATAGGTGCAGGGCTTAGGAAGCTTCTAGTTCAATGACAATAGTTAAAGCAATATAAAAATGGGTATTTAGCAACCAAAAAATATTGAAGCAGGGGGAGATAGTGTGCAAAACTGGAGACCTCTTTTTGTGTTTTTTCTCTGGCTATCTTTAATATTTCTTATCACTTCTTGGAAAAAGGATGAAAAGACTTACTGGATTGAAAGCTAGTAAAAGCGCACAAACATTTTTCTCCAGTTTTCATCTGCTCTTAGGAACAGGAGATGAGGTGCCATTAAAAAGCTCTAATACATTATTCCCTACTGTGGTAGAGTTCTAGAAATCTGCCATAATTTATTTGTACCAATAAATGCTTCATGAAATTTTGAATTTCTAAATTTGAGAGAATTTTCTTTGATGAAAAAATCTCTGTTTGCAGATAAGGATTTTACAATGATTTTTTTCTTCAGAATCATTAGGTCTCACACTTGGGAAAACTCACTTTCATGAAGATGTAAATGCCTTTTACTTTACTGCAGCCCCCAGCAAGAGTTTAATGTAACAATTTCAGAATTATTAAATTTCCTCCTTGACGAACCAGACAGTGTATTAATAATGGACCTTTAAAATACCAAAATGTTTGGCAGACAAGAAAAGTATTTGTATTGATATAAGGGGTTTTGTGGGTTTGTTTTGTCATTGTTCTTTTAAGAGAAAACTTAGGGCAAACTGAAATGCAACTGGCAAGAAAAGAAACTTTCAAAATTTCAACTTTTCAGGCAAGAAAAGAAATTTTCAAAATTCACACACGAGACTGGAACCCGAAGCCATCGGACAACTTACTTGAAGAGCTGGCTGAAGAATGTGCTGGTGAGTTTGAAAACAGTGTGGGTTACTACATGGGACTTGAGGCCTAGGGAACCTGAGCTTGTACTCAAGCTCTTGTACCTCGTGGCAGAGAGAGGCAGTGAGGAGGCACTTGGCATGGGAGCGAATTTAGGCACTGCTTTCAGTTTTCTTTTTGTCTCTCAGAACATTTAATGGGTTTGGGACATCTTTCCCAGGAACAGTTTTGACCAGCAGGCTACTGCCTAAGTGCAGGATATCAGGCTGTGAGCCACGTAATGGAACTTTTCTGCAGTGCAGTAGCTCTTTAAATTGTCTCTTAGCCTGGCAATTTTTGGCTGCATACAAAGACTTTCAGTATTGCACTTTAGAAGTACTGGCCTTGAATTCTGTTTTGTCTGAGAATGACATAACATTTGATTCTTGTTTTGTTTATTAGGATACTGTGGTGCTGATATTAAAGCCTTATGTGCCGAAACTGGTCTCTGTGCTTTGCGGCATCGCTATCCTCAGCTATATGAGAGCAGAGAGAGACTGCAGATAAACATGGATTCAATTAAAATAAAAGCAAATGATTTTTCCATGGCTATGCAGAAGACTGTTCCAGCTTCACGGAGGGTTGTGCCTTCCCCTGGGCGGGCTCTACCAGCCATTTCAAAGCCACTGTTAGAAAACACACTGGATAGGATTTTACAAACCTTGCAGAGAGTATTTCCCCACGCTGAGCTTGCACTAAAGAAGGACCACCAGCAAGGTATAACATCTACGTCCACTTGTTTAAAAATCTGCCAGTGCAAAAGGTTGTGCTCTGTGCAATCAACATACACAAATGTACTCAGCTATACCGGCAGCACAATTTTATACTTTGTGTGTGCACAGTCTAGGGTGGGAGCTGTGAGTGACTTGCAAAAGCAGTCGAGAACTATGCATTCTTTGCTGGAGCACCATGTTTCTGAAAACAGCGAACATCACATTTACCACTTGCAGAGAGGAATCTAAGTTTTAAATTATTAGCACCTCTTTTGAAGTAAATGCTTAAAGCGGAGAAATGTTTTCCGCGTGT
The DNA here is from genome assembly GCA_013400175.1 of Phainopepla nitens. NCBI lineage: Eukaryota > Metazoa > Chordata > Aves > Passeriformes > Bombycillidae > Phainopepla > Phainopepla nitens. The sequence continues at coordinate 33,755 of VXBQ01014556.1, read as the reverse complement.
CTGGGAGCTACATAAGTTGTTCCTAACCATCTTTATTCTAAGGAGAAAAACTCAGAAGTTTTTGTCAACATGCAAGTCATGGGACATGAACAGCTTTGTAGAGACTTGTGCATTCTCCTTTGATTTGTGGTAGAATGAACTCTTCAGAAAATAGCATTTAAAGGATGAAATACAAGAGAAGTGTTTATCGATTTTGAAGGTGTATGGATGCAAGAGAGAGATGGACTATACAAGCAAGTTAACAAACCTCTCTTCTCTTTAAATCCTATTTAAGGAAATTATGTGATTGACAATGATGAGGAATCACCATCAATCTCTGAAGAGAAGTCGACTCATAAAACGCCTGATCACAAAAAGGCAGAATTCCGCCCTTTTGGCAGGTGCGTTTGTCCCTGTTATGGCTCTGTTTTGAAGATGGCTGAGCGTGTAAGCTGTTTTGGTGTGAGGGATGCTAGATGGAGGAGTTGAGAGTGAGTGTGTGGGGTGGTCAATATTTGCCAGACATAAGTGTGAAGGTTCAGCTGGTTACTTCTGTTCTAACTGAGTACACTGCCCTGACCCATCAAACTGAACTGTTGTGTGGGTATTTGGCTGGACAGTCCCACGGTGGGATTTAAGAGCTGTTACTTAACCCAGCCAAAAGAGCAGCAGACATGCTGGGGACTGGCAGGATTTCTAGCAGGGGCAGAGTACCAGTTTGTGAGAAAGTAGGCTTTGATAGTCTTCCTGTTCGTGGATCAACTTATTATTTTGTGGAACTGAGAGAGTATTTGCAAAACAAAGTGCTTACAAAAAAACTTTAATGTCTATTTTCATATTCATCACTCATTTTTAGACTTGTTTTCTTCTTATTGCTCTAGAAATCCTCGTGACCAGCCAACATCTTACAGGCCACGGTTCTTACTAATTGAAGAGCCAGGATCTGGGCAAGCTTCTGATTTGGCAGCTGCAGCAATACATTCCCTGGAAAAATTTCCAGTTTATACACTAGATTTACCAACTTTGTTTGCTAGCATATCACCAGATGAAAGATGTGTACAGGTAGCTTTCTTTCTCATTAGTCTCATAGGATTAGTGTATAAACTAGTGAAGTAAGCAAAAGTCTTTGTCAATATAAGTGGCCTGATTTAAATGTGCTGTTTTGTTTACTTTTGTCTGAAAATCCACTTTTCCAATGGAATGATGCCACATAAGGACTTTATAAGTAGCCATGTTTTCCATTTGAAATGTTACGGGGAGAATATTACCAGCAGCTCAGGAAGATGGGAAGTACTGCTAATAAACCCCTCTCTGTGGCAAGAAATCCTGCTGGTCTCATGTGGGATTGAGAAAGTTGTTTTTGTTGCTTCTTAAGACTCTGTGCTACCAGTAGATGGCTCTGCATCGATCTGACAGCATGTCAATGCACATTCTGTAGCATCTTTTTAAATTATATTTGTAGGGCAGCCAAGGTTTTGAGGAAAAGAATTGTTTTGTTTGGGTTTTTTTTTACATATACATATACAGCTTTTACTGCTGCAGTACATGCAGCAAAAGTGCTAAAATTCATGGAATACTTAGATTTGTACGATGTTGAGTTTTCATTAACTTGGAAAAGGAAGTATAAGCAGTTTAGTGCTGTTTTGCTGTTTTACTTTTGGGCAGTAAATCCACTTTGTTTTTTGGCATTGCTGTATTGAAATATTTTGATCTCTAGTAGCAGCATTTGAGAGCTGCACAAGTTAGGACAGACACATTATGTGACTGGATACTCATTTGTCACATAAGTGGAGCAAGTCCTTTGCAAATTGTTAATCTGAAATGGTGCATGGAGAAGTTTGCTGTGTGAAAGGACTGTTCCACTTCCCTCGTGCAGTAGATGTGTGTTGTCTTCTGTGATTGAGGTACCATCTGTAGGCAGTGGCTTGTGGTTTTCCAGAGCCCACATTTGGTAATGAGAGGCAGTGGGTGCTTTAGCTCTTCAGACAGTCCAAGGACTGGTCACCTCTTATAAAATGTGCTTGAAGTTATGAATTATAGCCAGGCATCTTGTGCTGTGTTAGCCCTCGTCTTTTCACATAGCCTTTGTTTGTTCAGATGTGCTCCAGTCTGAACTGGATGTGTGTCCTTTCTGAACTGAAAACAATGTAGCTGCAGTTGTGTAGTGATTTCTCCATGCAAATACACCTTGCCAAAGAGTTAGCTTTGGGTTTTTTTCAGGCACACCACTACATTGGCTGAGTTCTTAGGCTCTTTAGGAGTTTTCTTATACCTAAGTAATTTTGAAATCAGGCAGAGATTCAGGTCTGTTTCTGTCTGCATAGAAATGTCTGTATTTGAGTGAAAGTAAAAATTTTACCTGATTATTAAGGAGTCATTTATCACTTTGTCTTGATGTCATGCCTTTATACCTCTTATTTCATAAGATAGTTTGACCGATATGTAGTTATTCAGTAGTCTGTTTGACATGATGTAGTTTTCTCATCCAAGCTTTCATTTTCCCAGTTGATGCGAGAAGCTCAGAGATCAGCACCGAGTATCATATATGTCCCGCAAATCCCTTCATGGTGGGAGACTGCTGGACCTACGCTGAGATCTGTTTTTACAACACTACTGCAAAGCATCCCAAGGTTTACTCCAGTTTTACTCCTTGCAACATCTAATGTACAACTGAGAGATCTCCCAGAAGAGGTATTTCAGTCGATACTTTTCTTCCTTCATTACTCAATTTCTTGTTAATTTATAACTCCCTGAAGCATTTGAGTTACCGCTCTTAAGAAAATTCATAGTTGTTACTCAGGCATCCAAACCCAGTCCCTTAAAACTTACTTAGATAAAACAATGCTGAAAGCATTTGCCTAAAGTGTTTTGACTCAACTTTTTCTCCCTCCTCACATATTCAGACTTATTAGGCAGATGTATGAACTTGCTTCAGACAATGGTTTTGGTGGCTTCAAGATGGTTAGGTGTGTCTTTAGTGAAGAATGTGGTGCTTGAGAGATAGCTGGGGAAAAACCCACTGTTTTTCTGAAAACACTTAACTGAAAAGTCAGAGGTATTTTTACTGAAAAAGTACAGAGGTCACACTGTTATTGATGGAATGTAATTTTAAATGTAAATTATTTAAAAAAACCCCAACTTAGTTACTTCCTTCATCTGGGTGAAGACTCTACAAATTATAAAGCTAAGTTCCAGTTTCTGTTTAAGCAACTTGAAAATAAATTTTCAGGTGTATTCCTTAACAAAATTCTTCAAGAGGACATGCTGAGCTTTGTAGACATGTGAGACTGTGCATTTAAGGAAGGTGTTCAAAATTTGAATGTGTTGCTCTGATTATTTTGTCTCAGTAACAGAAGTTTTCATACTGTTAATCAGTGCCTTCTAAAATAAGGATTGAAATCCCTTCCATACTTTTTGGTAATAGAAATAGAAAAATACAACTTGGAAGTATTCAAATTGAGACACTTCATTTAAAGTAATTAAAAGTAAAATTAGAGAAAGCCCAAACACCTTACTAAAAAGTCAGCACTTGTCCTCTGAGCCTTGCCTCTGTAGCTGCATAAAGATTCAAGCCAAAGGACAGCAAGGCACATAAATTCAAAATAAGCAGCCTTGGGGATGGTGAATCCCCAGTCACCCCTTTCTCAGTTGTTTCTCATACAATTTCTTCCTGGAGCTTAAAATCTAGAAGGTGATCATTGAAGAAGGCATTTTAAATTGCCATGCTATAAAATCCTCTTTTAAGGCCATGAAGATAATTTTTCATTGATTGTCTTATCCAGATAAGTATTCAGTTTAATTCAGAGGGACACTCACCTTTTTTGGAACAGAATATAAGAAGTTTGCATGGCTTTATATAACTGAAGTATATTTTCTCTTCATGCTTTAGATAAAAGAATTGTTTAATAATGAATATGAAGAAATTTTCAGAATCCCGCGTCCTACCTGTGCTGAGAGAAGACTTTTCTTTGAGGACTTAGTTATGAAGCAAGCTGCTCAGCCTCCTGCATTAAAAAACAACACAAGTGAGGAGGATAGTCTACATATAAAACTTTGCTAACTCTAGGTTAACAGCTAATACAGTATTTGCTTTGGTGATAATTTTCTATCAGTCATTTTTCATGTGCTTGTATATGAGTACTATCAATTAACTACAATTTTCTGATTCAATTAAGCTTGCCAGCCAATGGAAGTGCTGCCTGTAGCACCACCACCCAAGCCTCGAAAGCTGACAGAGGAAGAAATAAGACAGGTGGAAGAGCAGGAAGAGGATACTTTGCGTGAACTTAGGATTTACTTAAGAGATGTGGCTCAAAGACTTGTCATTGACAAACGTTTCAAAGTATTTACAAAGCCCATTGACCCAGAGGAGGTTAGTATTGACTTATAATACCATTAGAACTGTGTGTATTCATAATTCCTCTGTGTTTATGTTTCTTGGTGGTTTTGTGCTCTTTCTAGGAAGGTTTATCTTTGATGTTAGGACTGTAATACTCTGATTTTCCAAGAAGAAGGAAGTGAATTTTGCTTTTACTTGACTCCTTGAGGCTCTCAAATGTTTATTATTTGAGTATTCTCTGAAAGCCCTATGTTCTTTCTAAAAGGTCCATAAAACTTTAGAATATTTCCTTTAGAAGGGATCTACAAGGATGATCTAGTCCAAGTGCCAGTTACACCAAATGCCAACCCAATTTGCCCATGGAGAGGTTTGGGTACATAAGCGTGTTACAGCACTGGAAAGCAGAGAGATTGCTTTATATTTATAAGAAGAACCTAGAGTGCTCTTTTAATAAAGTGTAAAGCTCTTTGATTAACTGTCAATAGTTTCTGTGAGAACAGGAGCAGAAGCAGCAGTTTGTCAAATGAATTTTCAGATGGTATTCTCAGTTTCATCTGGGACATTCCTCAGTACATAATCAACCATAAGGGCTGCATGTTTTTTCTTGCTCCCATACATTTCCCATTGAATTTATTGAATAAGTCAAAGCCAGGGGCATGTACTTCAAAGTCAGTTGTAGTTTAAAGATTGCTTTGCATTTCAGCAAAGTCCTGTTCCCCTAGGCATCCACTCACTTTTCTTTTCCTTTCCTTGTAGTTTCCAAGATATGAATAACCTATAAACACATAGATGTCCTCATCTAATGTAGTCATTAGGCTCTTTTAAAGCTTTGAGTAAAAAGGGTCTTCTTACTCAAAAAAAGAATAAACATCTCTGGGTCCAGTTATCTCATTCTAGAGCAGATGCTTAGGACAGGTGCTTCAAAGGTGCAAATCTGCAGATGTTCTTGCTGCCAGCAAGAAAGGTGACATTACTGAGAAAGATTTCTCTGCTGTGATTTTCTGAAAGAAAGTGAAATGCCAGTTCCCCTCTCTGCTCCACACACGCTTCTGTCCACCCTTCTTTTTTCCCCCTCTCCTGGCCTCTCTTCAAAGACCCCTGAAATACCTTCTCAATTTTCAAGAAGCTAACTGGTTATTTTCTGCATCTTTGAGGGTGCTATAAATATTTGGGACTCTTAAGAAGTCCTTTATTTGACTTCATGAAAATGATTAATATTTGTAGCTTAAATCTCTGAGCAGGCATATTTATTTGGTAGACACCCAATGGCAAGGACACTGTTAGACGCCCCATGGACCTCTCAACAGTTCTCTCCAAGATTGACAAGCACCAGTACTTAACTGCAAGAGATTTTCTAAAGGACATTGATCTAATCTGTAGCAATGCTTTAAAGCACAAATCAAATAAAGGGCCTGCAGGTAAGAGTGTATTTTTTATCTCTGATTTGGAAAAATTTCAGACCTATAAATTGATAGATTTTGCTGTGGAAATTTAGTAATCCCACAGTGAATATGGGATCAGATAATTTTAAACCACCCCATTAGATAATTTTAAACAACCCCAGAGAGCATTTCTTGCCAGGTTGTAAATGTTTTAGCATTAGATACATTATCTGGGTATAGAATTGTGATAGATGTGTTGATTGATAACTAGTGTTTTTTCTTAAATAATTAACTTTTCTGTTTTTATGCTGAAAATACTGACTGAAATAACCTTTCAGAACCTGCCTATGAGAAAAGAAAAATCATTCTAAGTAACCAAAATAAAGAGTTCTATTGACTGGTAGAAAGTGCTTAGTTCTGGCTATAAAATTTCAGATCATCTCCTGAGGCACAAAGCTTGTTCTTTGAGTGACACTGCATATTCCATAGTGAGGCATGAAATGGATAAAGGTTTTGAGCAACGCTGCCAGAAAATTAAAGAATCTCGTAAGGAAAGAGGTATGTTTTTTGGTACTGAGGATTTTAAGACTTGTCTCATGCTATGTAACCAGCCACACAAGATACAATTCTTTGCTCTGTGGGTGCAAGAAAGCAGACCCAAAGTGTAATGAAAAATGGAAGATTTTTTTTTTTTTGTGCCTGTGGACACCAGTGCCTCCTTCTCCAATGTCAAGTTGCATTTTATTCAGACTTTCCTGGAGAAGGTGCTAAAGTCACTGATACCTTCTCGTTTCTGTGGCCTAAAAGCAGGTTCCTGTGATGCTTCATTCTTCATGCCAGAGGCATTGAATTTTTCATTATGCTGCTTCAACTTGTGGAGTAAATCCTGAGGTCATTCATTCAGTGTGGTCATGAAGTTGAAATGCTTCAACTTCATGAAGCATGGAAACTGGCTGCATGACATTGTAAGAGCCTGGCCTTGATGGCCCAACTGACATTTGATGGCACCTACATCTTGAAGTCCAAAACATTGTCTGTGGCTGTTTTGAATATTCAGCTAGTTTTCAGTTACATGAAGCAGTATTTTCCCCTTCCCTGCCTGAAATATATCTAATAGAGAACTGATCTCATTAACTTGCAACCTTTTCTCTAGACACATGTAAGAAGATGGTACTGAAGTTCCTGTGCTTATTTTCCTTACAAGATGCTGCTGCTGCATTTTGAAGAAAGAACTGCTTTGGGAATGCTTTGGATTACTTTTTTGGTATCTCCTTGTAGATAAGTCAAAAAGAAAATGCAAAATGAAGGAAGACTCTTCAAGTATTGCAGTAAAGAGGGAGAATTTTCAGTTTGCATCCTCCCAGGACATTCTCATGGAAGAACATGAAAATGTACTTCAAGAACAACAGAAAAATGGGACAGAAAATGAAAGTGAGAGAGTGAACCTTATGGCTAAATCCCCTACTGAAAAAAAGAGTGTCATGCTTCCTGAATGTTCAGACCTACGAGAAGAGAGTGAAATGCTGGATTGCCAAGTGGCCAGAACTTCTGAAGATGCAGTTTCAAATGGTAAGTGAAAGATCAGACAGGTAATTTAGCTCCTTTTTGTTCTTGAGGAGGGTTAGACTATTTACTAGGTTTTAGCCATCTTGAATTTCATTCTATTACTTTTGTTTCTCTCTCAAATCAGCACACAGTGTTCCTTGCATAATGATGCTGCTCCTCTAGTTATGCTGGCTACAGTCATGGTTTTCTGCAGTGGCTGGTTTTTTTTGATTCTGCAGTTATTTTTCAAATGGTGCTGAATTTTACAAGTATCTTCCCAGTAATAAGCAGCCTAAGTGTAAACTGTACTGCTGTACTTAAAGCAGTATGTGCTTATTTTTGAAATGTAAGGTGTGTAGATATGTTTTCTAACCTAAAATACTTCTTTTTGACCATGTTTGGGTTTTTTAACTTCAAGTTTACTGTGCAGTGCTATAGTGGCAGCATGAATATTTTTTCTTAGTTTTACCTTGCCTTTTTTCTCTAGTTTTTTTTTTCATGCCTGAGTTCCTAGTTTTTATGGAGCGGCACTACAAAGATAGAAGTCAAGCATTTCTCAGTAAAAAAATTGGTAACAATTCTGTCTATGTTATTGCAGAGGGCTACTGTTTTCCAGGTACAGGATACTTCACTGATACTGTATTCCAGATGAAAAGAAATCCTGATTTAAAAAATGTGTGTAATTCCAGATTCGGGAGTACATCATACAGCTTGTGTGGGACATTCTCAGGTGGATGAGCAACCGCGAGTATGTGACAGGACAGCAAAGAAAATTCACACACAGGGAGTGTCTGTGGATTACTCTGAACTCAGAGTAAGTCTAATTTCAATTTTGTTAATACTGAAGTAGGACGTTTTCTTGCTACCTGTATGGTTGTTAATTAAGTCACTTGTTAACCAATGCCAATTCAAATAATTCATGAGAGGAAAAATGGCTTGTGAAATAATTCCGCTGGTAATGACTGTTGTTTCTACAGCTGGTGTTGATGGCTGCTCTTGCTTTGGTGAACTGAATTTTAGGAGACTATTCTCTTCTTAATTTTCAATGTAGAAGGGCTTGTTAAATTTTAAGATAGCTCACTGACAACCTGCTACTACTGTTGGTTAGCAGTTTTTGTGATGGACTGGGGAGATGGGTATTTTGGTTTGCTGTTTGCATGCTTTCATTACTTAGGAACCAGAAAAGGACCTTGATTTTTAGCAGTGATGACTTTAAACCTGAAATTGGAAGGTTGGCCAAAAATCATTGTGGATAAAATACTAATATCTGCTTTTCTCAAATGCTTTCAAAATTCAGTGCTAGAATTTTGCATCCGTACAATTACAGTGTTACACGGTTTTTCCAGTCCCCTGTAGGATATAAGTTGTTATCCTAGGGTATAGCTGGGGAAAGGATCAAACATGGGCCTAGCTGCAGGGAGAACAAGAGGTTCCTTTGCATGAGCTGGAGAGGGTAGAAGAACGACCTGCCCTTCAGGGGATATAGCCATGAGAAAAATTCAGGAAATTGCTAGGTTGAAGTCCTGGAGGTTGGCCAAAGCAGAGGAAACTGCTGTTTACTTGCCATGATGAGAAAGAGAGTATTACTTACTTGTTTCCCTTGTGTGGGGAGAAAATCCCCTTTGGTAAAAGGGCTCACCGGCACAATTTCTATCACATTTTTAAGTGTTGATCTGAACTGCAGAGGTTAAATTAACTTTCCAAGATGGCTTCCTAAGGAAGCAAATTTCAGAGGGTTGTGTTGTTCATGTCTGCTTTTATATTTAAAGAAGCTACATAGGTTTTTCTAGAATCAGAGTGCTAATGGCATGTAATCTGAAGTTTTGCCTACTGACTGGAGAAGTGGCAGGGTAGAGCCCTTACAGATATTTCTGCTCATATGTGTTTCAGCTGTGAGGAGAGAGCTACAGTCATGAAACACGTCTTTTAGAAAACTTCTTTCCTTAACATGGGTGTCACTGGAACTCACTGCTTGTACCAGAGAGCCCCTCCAAAATGGAGCTGCTTGGTTTTGTGTGGAGCTTTTGTTTGGTTGATTTTGTTTGTTTTCTTGGGGGTTTCTTCTGGATGTGTGTTCACTTATTTGCTCTATATTAGGCATAGAACTCAAATCTTGTGGTAGCTGATCGAAGAGAGGCTGAGTCTGATGATGAGCAGTTGGGAGGCAGTAATATTTTTGTATGTGTGGCTGCCATCTTCAGCTACATCTGTACCACCTCCCACAACACACAGTTACTGAATAGCCCCAGCAGTGCTGCTGCTAGCTTGTTAGTGTTGCTTTCCCCAAATTAGCACATTCAGATCTTTGGTAACACAAGGAACTGTGTGAGAGATTGGTAATTTCCTACAGACTGCTCTGGTAGTTCATCCACTCTTGAGTTGAAATACAGGAGCTGACTAGTGTTAGTCAGTACAGATTCAGCTAATGGGTAGAGGTGAGCACCTAAAGAGGCTTCTGTTTCCATCTGGCACAGCTGTCTGGAAGATCTGTAGGCTTGTTTCTGAAAACACATTTTCCAGGACCCTGTATTGCATTCCTAATGAAATGCAGCCATGACTTCCCTGAGGCAGATACTCTGTGACAAAGTGAATTGTGTCACTGTCTGCTGTTCTAGAAGCAGTTGATTGGCAGTTATGATCACTGATACCATATAGTGATAAGTAAGAAAATAGTCTGAAAAGTAAGCCTTTTCTCTGACATGTGGAATATTAATTTGCTGCCTCCAGTTGAATCTTTTGAGATATTTAATCAGTTTTCTGAAATGCCACTTCTATTAAACAATATAAGAAATTAGGATGTATCTTGTGCTATTCTGAAATGTAGTTTGCATTTTTTTGCTTCAGCAAGTGCTGGATTCGGCCATTGTGGCAACTGAGAATTTCAGTATATCTCGCATGGAAAGACTGTATGCTCTTCTTAGCCAGTGCATTTACCGACATCGGGAAGATGATGACAAAACTGAATTAGTGAAGGTATATTTATTTCTTGTAGCCCTTTCTGTCACACGCTATTATACATGTATGTGTGTGTTATGTATGTGTATATGTACACTGTGAACATCACGCTTATTTGGCAATACTCTTCACAGGTCAGTTGCCTGTTTCACAAGGCTTTCATGTCAGTCTGGAAGACATTTATCTGTATTGCAAAACCATTGTTGTATGTAGCATAATTGTTGGCAGTTTCAGCAGGAAAAGGCTTGAAGACAATGGGTCCACCCACGCAGGCCTCTCAAACCAGTTAACCTCAGCCTGTCAATAGTCTTCTCCAGAAGCCTTTCAGGGGTGGGAGGCTGTGAAAGGAGGGTGCATTTCTCAGTGTGTCACTTCTTCTTTCTCCCCTTGCAGGCAGGCACACATGGTAGTGCTTGTATAGTAGCCATTCCATTCTTGAAAAGAAATTAAGTATGAAGCATAACAAGAACTTGAGACTCTTTTCTAGTCTCACTAGACTTTCTTTTTAACTAGCACAGCCCAAGCATCTTTAATTTGACAAATGGGGAGTTTTCTGCCTATGACAGTTTGCTAATGAGACAAATTCTCTAATCCTTGCCTCTAAGAGAGGACTTCTGAGTTGTCAGAACTAGGCAGAAATCTTCCACAGGCACCCATGGTCCCAGTTGGGCATTCCCAGTATTGAGTTCATTAAGATAGGTTGGATATTCAATCTTCAGATTCAAGGCCCTTGAATCCATTTGTCTTTCAGATGCTTGTGCCTGAGAATAGATAAATTTCTTTATGCCTCTCAGTTTGCCTTAAAAAAAAAAAAAGCAAGCCTATTTTCTGTGGCCCTGGTCATCTCCATCTCTTCTCCCACAGCTGATAAGAGTTAGAACAGACTCTGTTCTGATTTTGCAGGTCATTCCTGAAAAATGCACCCACCCTTCTCTCATCTAGCATAATGATGTGGTTTAGTATGAAAAGGGACCTGTTTATGTTATCTCAGTGCTTTTGAGCTTTTGTGACTGGACTTGATTTTTTGGTTTTTTTTTCTACTTCTACCTTAACCAAAAAGCATCTCCTCTTCAGAGTACTCACATGAGTCGGGCAGGAGCAACCTCTGTTGTATGAAGAGAGAGACTTTGACAAGTACTTAATCAGAGTACAGAAAAGAACAGTTCCAGTTTTTAGTTGTGGCTTTTTGGGAACTGTTTCTTTTCTTGTTGTTGAAACCACCATTGATAACGATCCATAGTCCCATAATAAAGATTCCTCCAGTCTCTCTAGCCTACTCTGTATTTTGGGTGCCTAAGGATTTGCTTGAAGCTAACAGGTCTAGAAAGATATGATAGCACATGTATTGGCTAAACATTACTAACAATTGTATGTATCAGCAGACTCTTTTGATGAAGAAGCAAACAGGGTTCTCTTGCTTACATTCACACTGTGACTCCTAATTTGTCTTTTTTTCTTGTCAGGCAATGAAGAAAGAAATTGCAACGTTAAGTTATCTGTGATACTTGACTTCAGTATATTCTAATGTTGATGTACTTCTCCCAAATGGAAAAGTTATGTAAAATGTCTCAGTAATTGCAGCAACTATAGAACAAAGAATACAAGAAAGAAACTCCTTTTACCATATGAAGGAAACCAGACATAGCCTCCATTCTGACTATGGATTGTTGCCTTGCAACTGGGTGAAAGAGCCAATTTCAAGATAACAATGTTGTCTTTCCATGGAAACAGCATGAAATTCTTCTAGAGGGTCCTGATTCTGACTACTCATGCTGTCACAAAGCTTCAAAATATTTTTGTCACTGTAAGATGTGGGAACTGATTTTTTTTTTCCTTAAACATCTTCCTCTAATTTCTAGTGAAGAGAAGTGAGCTGGGAGGTTCTGGGTTCTGCACCTTGGACGCAGCAACCCTGATTGTGTATACAGAACTGGAGAGTGAGATGCTGGAAAGCAGTGCCACAAAAGAGGACCTGGGTCCTGGTTGATGATTGAATGTGAGTCAACAGTGCCCTGGCAGCCAGGAGGGCCAACTCTGTCCTGGGGGGCATCAGGCCCAGCATCACAGCTGGGCAAGGGAGGGGATTGTCCCGCTCTGCTCTGCATGGGGCAGCCTCACCTTGAGTGCTGGGGGCAGTTTTGGGCTCTTCAATAGAAAAAAGACATTAAACTATTATAGAGTGTCCAAGGGAGGGCAATGAGGATGGTGAAGGGCCTGGAGAGGAAGCCGTATGTGGAGCGGCTTAGGTTACTGTGTCTGTTCGGCCTGGAGGAGACCTCACTGCAGTTACAGCTCCCTCGTGAGGGGCAGAGAGGGGCAGGCACTGATCTCTGCTCTGTGGTGACAGCGACAGGACCCGAGGGAAAGGCCTGAACTTTTATCAGGGGAGCTTTAGATTGGATATGAGAAAAAAAAGTCCTCCACCCAAAGGGTGGTTGAGCACTGGAATTGGCTTCCCATGGAAGTGGTCACAGCACCAAGCCTGACGAAGTTCAAGAAGAGTTTGGACAACACTCTCACACATGTGGTGGGGTTCTTGGGGCTGTCTTANGGAGACCTCACTGCAGTTACAGCTCCCTCGTGAGGGGCAGAGAGGGGCAGGCACTGATCTCTGCTCTGTGGTGACAGCGACAGGACCCGAGGGAAAGGCCTGAACTTTTATCAGGGGAGCTTTAGATTGGATATGAGAAAAAAAAGTCCTCCACCCAAAGGGTGGTTGAGCACTGGAATTGGCTTCCCATGGAAGTGGTCACAGCACCAAGCCTGACGAAGTTCAAGAAGAGTTTGGACAACACTCTCACACATGTGGTGGGGTTCTTGGGGCTGTCTTATCCAAGGCCAGGAGTTGGACTTGATGATCCTTATGAGCCCCTTCCAAGTCAGAATATTCTGTGATTCTGTGAGAGGCCAGTACTGAGATCAGCCTCCCAGCTGTGGCACAGGCTGGCAGAGGGTGCCACTCCTGCTTGTGACTCTGGCTACCCTGTCGCCTCACACGGGTGAGGGGAGCCCTCACCTGCCCCATCCTTGTCCCCCCACAGCCCTTACCAACAGCAACTGGGCAGGATGGGACAACACTGCTGCCTTGCAGGTGGCCAGGGTGTTGGAAGCAGATGATCTTTAAGGTCCTTTCCAACCCAAACCATTCCATGGAATGTGTGGCCAACTGTATATGGATGTGTGTGAATATATATGTATACGTATGGTATATACATGTGCTCTCTCTACATGTGCCTACTGAGAATAAAGCTTTTGCATGCTTATCGAGTGAGTATTAACTATAAACATTGCATAAACTCATTTTAAATTTCTTTTCTGGACTTCAGAAGGAAATAGATAAGGGGAAATGAATGATATGAGTATAGCACATGGGTAGTCTGAACTTGACTTTAAATAGGCCTGACAGAACTCTGTGCTGGAATGCAGAGCTTCTTCAGCAGGCGTAACAGACTATAAAGTTTTTTGTCAACAACAGTGTTAGATTAAGTAAATTTTTTATATATATCTTGGAAAATATGCTGAAATCCAATGTAATTTCTTACTACTGTTTATATCACTTACCACTGTTTTGCACTGTTGCTGCAAATGTGATTTGGAATACATTCTAGCATCTCAGGGGTTTCAGTCCCTGCCAAATATTCTCCATTTTTTTTTCCCATAAAAACTATAAATTGCAGTGCTTTAATTTCCTTGTTTTGTAGGCTTCCTTTCCTTTTACATATCTGAATGAATTGGTCTTCTATTATTTTTGTCTTGCCTCAAGTAGAATCAAGAATCCTATTAAAAAGTACTTATCAGAGAAGCTAGGAAGGTGGAAAAATTAAGTCATGCATTGAAAACTCCAGGGTCCCTTATCCGAGTTTTTTACATTGTTAGTCCAATTTAGCCCTTTAGCTGTCTTTCTGCCCAAAAGGCACACTTTCAAAGCTGCTGAGCTTTTTCAGGTGTGTTGTATTACAGTTTTTTGTTGCGTGACAGAGCTACTTCTTGGCTCACAAACTGTAATTCTTACCAAGTGTGACAGCACAAGTTCTTTTTTTTTTTTTAAATCTTACTAGCAGTGCTGAGCCATCAGACAAATTGAACCAGTAGACTTTAGAATGAGGTATATTAAAATTCTCACAACCATGAAACATGCATTTAGTTATAATAGAGGTTATATAGTATTATGTGCAGTTATTTTGGAACAAAGAGGAAGTAAATTGTTTAATACTCTTGATATGTATGTAATCAGCTAAAATGCTGCTCTGCTGTTAATACCTTTTCATATTAGTCAATGGCAATAGTTACGAGATAGAGAATGATGGAAAAAGCAAAGTAACAGAACTCAAAAGTTCTTTTAAAATTATGTTACTGAAATTATTCATCATATATAGAAATACAGGACAGACCAGATTTCTGGTAGAATACTGACTAAAATAACAGATTTTGGAAAATCACATCTGCCTAGAAGCTACTGGCAGTAAATTTCCATTTGGTGAAGGATTTGATTACAAGTATGCCAAGATTATGCAAAGATAATACCATGTAGACATTTCACAGATTTATGAGTGTTGTTCCTGAGCCAATAATACAGAAGCAATTAGATGCAGTAAACTTCTGGGAAGGGAAAAAGACATGGGTGAGGCTGGTCTGTAACAGAAAATAGTTATAGTACTGAAACCATGTTCTGTCTTTCCTTGGTTCTCTGGGCATGCATCTGCTGTGATTTCAAACAGTTTGGACTTTACAAAAGCGGCAAGGCTGAGTCAATGACTCCCGTGTCACTTTCACAGGCCATGTGAGTGCTGGGGAATTCCCATGGTGAGGTCTAAACCCAACATTTCTGTATTTCAGCAGCCTCTGGGAGATCTGGAGGTCTCTGCCAAAGTATATGGCCCCTTTGTGAATATTGTTTCTTCCAAGGGGACAGATTTCCTTATGGAACTCTGATCAGTGGGAAGGGAAGAATTTTCTGATTAATTGACTAGAGAAAGTAGAAGAGAGAACGAGTCTAATTTCCTGAGACCTGATTAGGAGCAGGATATTATCCAACATACATATTCCCATTTTGCTTTTTCTAACTTAGATTACTTGATTCAGTATTAAAGATTTCAACTGCCTTCTTGTAAATAAATGCATTTTATGGAATAAAAAGAAAGAGCAATTTAAAAAGAAATGAAAGGCTAAATTTCTCCTGTTGAGAGTACAGTTGGCACTTGTAAGATATTTGGATGACTTCTGAAGCTTAAACTATAGATCTTTTTGTATGCTTTAAGTAGTAGACACTTTAATGGCTCATTAAGCTAATATATGTATGAAAGAATAAAGGCTGCATTATTCTCAGTTAGTGTAATGCAGTTTTAGAGACAAATGTATTACAGTGTTCAATATTATGAATTCAGCAGGGTCTCCTCCCCTTTGCTGAGATTAATTCAATCTTGGAAAATGAACTGATAGGTATTTTATTCTGTCCCAGATGAAGAACTACATATAAGACATGAGTTAAAGACAATACAGTTGCTACATTATCACCAGCCATGTTCACTGGCACATTCACATCCCTGAATGTGAAATCATTGTGTTGCCCTAGTGCCTGGGACTCCTCCTAGAAAGCAGAATGGTAAGTTGGGATGCTGTGTAGCACTGACTGTGGTCCAGAAGCAAATACTTCTCACATTTTGTCTTTACTTGATGTCTCTTGTTTAAACCACAGACATGCTCTTATAGCCCTTATGCAAAGCTCCTGATGAAGTTATATGGAATTCTCCTTGGCTAAAATCATAGAATGGCTTGGATTGGAAGGGACCTTAAAGAACATCTAGTTGCAACCCCCTGTCATGTGTAGCAGCACCATAAACTAGGCCAGGTTGCTCAAGGCCCCATCCACCTTGGTCTTGAACAATTCCATGGATGAGGAGTCCACAGCTTCTCTGGGCAACCTGTTCCAATGTCTCACGACACTCAGAGTAAAGAATTTCTTCCTAATGTCTAATCTAAACCTGCCCTCCTTCAGCTTACCACCATTCCCCATTGTCCTATCACTAAATGTCCTTGGAAAAAGTTCCTCTCCAGGTCTCTGGTAGACACCTTTAGGTGCCTGGTGTCTCCTATAAGGTGTCCTTTGAGCCTTCTCTTCTCCCGGCTGAAAAACCCTCAGTATCCCAGCCTGTCTTCACAGGAGAGGTGCTCCAGCCCTCTGATCAATCAGTGCATTTAAGTAAATTAAACAAATCCATAGTGCTTACATCCTTTAATGAATTTAAATTATGTTTATAGATTATCTTTCATGTAAATGGAGATTTTCTAATAAAAACACACAGAAAGAGTCCCTAAGTTACTGGCCAAATATTACTGGCCAAATATGGTATCTCTGGTATACTGAATAATGAATGACATTTGGCACCATTTTCTGTGGAGTTATACCTGAGATACACAATTGCAGCTTAGGTAACTATATTTCCATGAAATTATCATTAGAGACCTCTCAGAAACTCTGCTTGTTTAGAAGTAATAATTTATTTATGTGTTTGTTCATTTTGCTAAATATGCCAGACGCTAGGAACCAACAGCTTTGCAACTGTTCCCGCTGTGAAAATAAGGTCTTGGAAATATGATTTTCTGGCTCTACTGATTAGCTGAGCATTGAATGTGTTTAGCAACCTAGAAGAAAGAGGATGAACTTGGAACAATGTTAAATACTGTGAAAATATTAAAGAGAGACACACTTTATTGTAAATCTGTAGAAATGTCAGAGAAGATCAGTTGTAGTGAGTACCAGAAAATCTGAGATTCATTTGAGTGGGTGAAACTAAATCTGGTGCTGTTTTCAATGCAAGCTTCCAAATGAAGAGGAAATAATTTACTGTTGTTTAAAAATGGGAGGTTGGTAGATTTCATTAGATTTCTAATGCTGTGTAAATAGCTATTGTGACAGACAATACCTCTGAACACATGCACAACAGCAAAGTAGTTTGCCTTGATCAATCATCACAATGAATGTCAAATTAATTTGTAACATCAGTACACGCCTGGAATTACAATTTTATTCATTCTGAGCTCTGGATACATTGCTGACAGTCCCTGAGTTTTAATTCTGCAGAAGTCATGACTAGAAATTCCAAGGAAACAAACCATGCTGATTATATAAAAATCAATTTCATTGTTAACTGGGGAGAAACACTGAAGTGAAACTGTTCACAGAAAGCAGAGGTAGTGGAATATTTATGCAGTGGTCCCTGTTTAAATCTGTTTCTTCTTTATTCATTTTTGTAGGTGCGAATGAGATCTCAGACATGAAAAACAGTAGCTACTCTTTTCTGTTATTTTTTTAACACTATAAAATTTATTTCCTTTCTACATCCAGTAGTAAGGTCTTTATTTCTTTTGATTACTGGGAATCTTATTTTGTCTTCCCCAAGAAGTGTGATTAGCTTTTGGCTTAGTTTTGAAATATTTAATAGAAAAGTTGGAGCTTTTCTCCCATCTTGCAAGGTAAATATGTGAAACCTGCCTGAAGTTATTAAACAGGATTTGCTTATGTGCTTATGATGAGAAGGGTGGTCAGGCAAGCAAGAGTGGCTGATAATTAAACCAGTAGTTGTATTGTTGCTGCTGTAAGAAACTTCTTCCTTTGGAGATGTAACTGTTCATACTAGAATGAAATTATTCCAGTCTAGGTATGTTTTAATTTACTACCAGGTATATAAGCCTTATAACAATCCCAGTGATGTGCAGATGTTAACACTTCCATTCTTCTGTGTGAATGGAAAATGATGTCCTGGATATGTGACTTATTTTGTTCTGAGTATGAATTAGGATTGTGAGGACTATGAGGTCTTTCTGCTGTGCCTTGGTGAACTGAGAACTCTCTCTAGATTGCAGCTGTATCATAGCACAAATGCAAAGTATTGCAGAGTTTTGGTTTGCAGACTATGGTGCTAACACAGTGCCACATTCCATATGTGCTCTGTGCATGCATGGGTGTTTTATATGTGTGTGTATATGTATATATATCTATATATATATGCATGCAAGTGCTCAAGCGGTCAGCAGACTTGCCACTGGAAGATGAGTCACAGGTATGAGATGTTTCTCTTACCATCCTGCTAAAGGATTGAAGAACTGAAAACTCAGCTCCTTTCTAAGAATGGTACCATTATGCCAGCCTCTGTATATATTATAATGAAATTATTAAATCAAAACCAGTAAGAGATTAAACCAG
Source organism: Phainopepla nitens (assembly GCA_013400175.1). Taxonomy (NCBI): domain Eukaryota; kingdom Metazoa; phylum Chordata; class Aves; order Passeriformes; family Bombycillidae; genus Phainopepla; species Phainopepla nitens. The sequence continues at coordinate 15,352 of VXBQ01014556.1, read as the reverse complement.
AAAAAGTGGTACATACTTACAGTTTTTTGAGTGGCTGAGCAAATGAATTCTACTTCTTTATGGATTTGTGCTTTTTGGTCATTGAATGCCTCAGTGTTTAATGAGTTAGGAATATTTCCTGCAGTTGGGGCATTCATAGTGGCTCCTTTAACTGTGGATTGTCCACAGTTGTGAGTCTAACTGGACTAAAGTTCACTTTCAGCTCTTTTCCATAATGAATGCACTAAACTGCAAGAATATCTGAAGAAGTTTTTTAGCTTTCATAGCATGGATATGAATAATGTACTGATACTTGACAGCAGACAGCTCGCCTCTTGCCATCCAGTAGAAACAAACTGTCAAGGGAAGATATTTTGAAGAATAATGGCAAATTGCCATTTGAAAACTGCAACATAAGAGAACAAATCATAAAAATAGATTTCTTTTGCAAAGCAAAGCACAGTTTCATTAGTAGTTTCCATACCAGTGAATGACAACATAACTCAACCTGAATGTTTTACACTAGGAATACCTAAATTGTAATTTAGCAGTGATTCACGATAACTTTTCACTGTGCTGATGTCCAGTGTGGGAAAGATGATAATCTGTAGAATGCATGAGAATGAATGATGAGAAATAACAGATCAAAATTATTTATAATAATGTAAAAACGTTATTGAATGGCACCACTCCTTCTGATGCCGTACACTTCACGTCTTTACTTTCTGCAAATAAGACATAAGACATATTTCATAGTTATGGTAGTTCAACATTATTAAGTACTTTTTAAGACTAAAAATGCTTTTTTTAGCAGCATTGAGTAAACTCTTGTTCCCTCTGGGCTCCCTGATGTTAGCTAACAAAACTGCAGACAGTTTTTCATCACCATCTGATTAACAGTGTCTATTTTTCATTCAATGAAAATTTGCATTCAGAAAATCAGCAGAAACATGGTTTAAGCCTATACAGTAAATTAAGTTTTAACATGATATCCTAAATATTTAGGTTGCTTACTTTCCTAATATTGATATCTAGAAACACTAGAGATTTATTTTTCTCTGAATAGGTTATGGGGGGAATACTTTTTGTGCAAACCTAATGCTATCTCAGTATTTTGTCAGTATCATCTCTACTGACCTGCTCTATTCCTGGTCTGCCAAAAACACTACTTTCTTTAGGAACTAATCCCAACCACAATCCCAACCACTTGCAGGTTATCATAAAATAGTTTTCCTGCTTTCTAGCTCCATTTGTGTCAAATTGCACCAATAAAATAGAGGAGGTTTTCTATATTTTATTTTCTCTCTAGCACCGAGTCATTTCCTTTCTTAGGCTGCTTTTGATCTGGGATGAGATCCTGGGATTCTTGACTTTTTTTTTGGGAAATGTGCTCCACAAGATAAAATAGAGGGAGAGGAGAAGATGGGAAAAGATGAAAGGGTTAGAATAGAAAGATTTCCTAAGCTCATGGCATGATTAAAGAGACATTGAGCTCGGAACTACAGTAGTGTGTCTTGGTCCCTTGACTTTGCTTTTTGGGAAATGCTCCCACTTTTTTCCTTCTATGTGATTTATTCTCCTTTCTGCACTACTAAAATCTGAAGAAGCCCAGATCTTGCTGCAGGATGGAACCATGTGGAAGCTGGAATGTGCATAGAGAACTGCAGTTTTGCAAATACTCTTGGGTACCATGATTAGATGTGTGGGCTGCTTGGTTATTGAATAATATACAATCCCCCAAATCCTTTTCTTAAAATGCAATTACACACATGAATGCAAGGAAGAGATTTGGATAAACAATAAGGAGGATGTGTCGTTCTTTTTTTTTGTAGGAAAAAGGAAGTTGGGAATGTGTTTGAGGTAGAATAGAAAGATGGAACAAATTTGGATTGATGTACAGTGCTGCACATTCATAGAGGGAAACAGATTAAAAACTGAAAGGGTAGGAATTCTGCAATACAATGAATGGTGTACTAAGAGATGTATAGCACAGTGAGGTTGTGAAAATGAAGCATCTCTACGCTCTCATCAAAGGGATGAACTTGGACTTCTATTTTTGCTTTATTGCAGTGCTGTTCAGATGTTGGCATTAAAAAATAGCTTTCTAATTTGAAGGTGAGAGAACTATATTCCTAATTTTCTGAATGGTAGAGTTGCTCTAGTATAGGTGGATTTGCAGCAAAACTTTGTCAGTAAAAAATATCTGTTATTTTCATGACTCATCTTAAAGGAGTAAAATAATTTCCACTATAACCTAAATTTTCTCTTACAGTTTTAAGGTGGACGAGAGATTGGTTTGTCCACTATGCCTGAATATCAGGCTGAGGTACCTAGGTTTGCCTAGCCAAAAAAAGATGCTACATCTTTCCATGCTTCTGCTTTCCATCCTGCTAATGCAGTTTACTCACTCCTATAATGTCATTTAAGGCTTTCTATCTTTGACAGTGCGGGTAGAAATTACCAGTAATTCTGAACAGAGAGGGAAGAAAAAGGCTTAGAATCACTACATTTCTTTTTTTTTTTTTTTTAAGAATGAATTCTGACTTTATTTGCATAGCCAAGTGATTTATTTCTTTACACATTGTCTGTCAAAGATTCCTGTATAATTTTGTTAAGTAATGGCACCTAAAGACAGTATGGATTATTGTTTTGGTATATATGCAATGTTCAATGTAAAGCGGTTTTATGAAGAGAACTGAAATGAGACACAGATGATTCATTTACACATTTATTTACTATCCTGCTTATTCTATCAGACTGAAATGGAGAACAATGCATTTATTTTAAAGACATTTGACATAAATTAAACAGATATTTTGATGTTGAACATTTGTACAGACTACAACATGCATATTAATATGTAGATTGGTGCAGAAATACTTAGTTGATCAGCAAAATCTAGTATGACAAAAATAATAATCACATTTCCTTTTTTATGAAGTTAAAATGCAGCTGATATGGAAACATTGATACGAATACCACTAACAGTGAGAAGTCATTAGTCTAATGAAATCAAATGGTTAGTTGAAAAAATAAAGCTATTGTCAAAGTTTTATCTACAGAAAGAAACTAAATCAAAATGTTTCTAACAAATACAATAATTATGAAAAAAGTATGTTTGATGCAATTACCATTGCAAAATGCCCTATTATTCCCCTGCCCCACCCCCAAATACAAACAATGCATGAAGCAAAAGCAGCATATTCTCCCACAAAAAGTCTGGGGCATTTTGTAAAGGCAGATGAATGAGATTAGACAGGACTTATCACATATGCTTTTATCTCCTAGTGACAGTACTTTTAAAGAAAGATACATTATTAATAGAGCAATGTATGATGAAATGTTGCTAAATCTGTAAAACTGAACAATAGTGAAGACACTGCTATTGCCCCAAGAGAACTTGAAAAAATACTGTTGTGCTTTTTTTTTTGTTTGCAGCATTCAGAGCATTCACAGAGGAATACAAAGTAAAGTTCATTAAACTCCATAAAACTAATAATAGTCATGCTACTGTATCTATGAAACTAACACAGTAATAACATATAAACATGAATTAGTACATATTTAATTTGATATTTACAGTGATCTTAAAGCAATAGGCTATGTATTCAATGCTCAGCTTCTTTGTACACTAATCCCTCCATGTTTCAGCTTATCAGCATGGCTGCTTTATTTTTGAAGAATTGTACAGGTAAATCTCTGCAGAACTCTGATAATCTAGACATACAAATCCAGAACTCTGCATCCTAGCAGAAGTACCATGATTGTCCCCGACAGTAGGTGGGTTTTTTTTTTTTGATAAATGTATTTTTTAATGTGTTAGAAACTGTTCCTTTTGCCTATCACTATAATATATTGCTCCATCCTTCAGTTTTATACAGGCAGAATTCCCACTGGCGTTCTGCTTAAGGACTTCAAGAACAGGCATAAATGTTTCGTATTCTGAACCTTCACAGAGAGATGCTATCTGAGCAAAACTTAGAGCAAAAATATCACTACAAGACTTATGTCCTCCACCTTGAAATGGTTAAAAGAAGTTAGATAAGGAATAGGCTTTTTGCTCCTTGTATTACTGTACAAGGTATGTCCCAGACATCAGAGCAACAAAGCACACAACCAAAACCCTACTAGTTCCTCAATTTAAATAAATTTTAAAGCCGGTGATCCAAATAGGAAGATATCTAGACATGGAAAATCGGCACAAAATACTCAAGCTGGGCTTCTGATCCTCCACCAATGCACAGCAATTTGCTTTTATTCATACCAGTATAAAGTAAGAGTTAAGTGAAATAAAACTACTTGAAATCAATTTAATCATTCCACTGATTCTGGAGTAAGTCTACATCTGTCTGTAGTGTCTTCATCAAATGTAATACCAACTTTAGAGTAAAATGACTGTAGAAATATGTAGTATATAGAATTTGGTCCAAACTGCAAAAATACAACTATCCAAAAGCTATGAAGAATTTATTAAGTGATTTTACATGGGTTAACTTGGGGAACGCATTGGGAACAATTTAATCTTTGGCTACATGTTACTTTTTCAATGCAAATACCACTGATGAAAATGGTAAAATTTGCTTGAATAAGTGATTTAGCCAAGAGCTACATGGACTGAAGACAGTAGCCATGGTAGAGATCTATGTCTACGTTAGCAAGTCATACAATACAAGCAGATTTGTTGAGGAAAATAGTTTGTGCTTGACAGTTTACACTATCAGGGTACAATTTTTGGAGACTCTCTCATCTGCTATCAGGGCCTGAATGCTTTTTTCTGCCTGCAGCATAGCTGGTGCCCTCAAGAAGTTTTCTGGTTCAGCTTCACCTAAACATAATCCAATTTGCATGGTGCAGGATTGCTTGGTTGTGTGAACCAAAGCATGAGAAGTGGGGGTAGCTCAGAGATTCATGTCAGGAGACCTCTCCTGATTTTCTCTAAGATGCCAGTGCAAACACAGTCATAGACTTCCAGATTTAGAAGTGTACATTATTCTTGCTGATGCTAAATATGTATTTAAATAGTTATTTGAGTTAGAAAGTTACCCTAATGGAATTAATTACATGGACTACTCTTAGATTCATGGTTTATGTCAATCACAGGACTGCAGCCAATATCTAAGGCAATGACAGGTCATCATTCTGTTTACTTGATAGGTATAATTAGGATAATCATCTTTTTTGGATTAAATGTTAGCTAATACTATGTTTTCTAGTTACTTTTAAGTAAAAAGAGCAGTAATATTTATGTCCTATTTCCTTGTCCCACAATGGTATTCATCAGGATCTGTGTTAGGTGTCATAAAAGAAAACTAAATATCAATCAATAATAATATAGGACTATAAAGTATCACCGCTCTTTTGGAAGAAATCTCCATTTTACTAAAGGGTAATACTTCTTAAATATCATAACTCAGCATTTAAAAAAATACTGTTTAACCGTGGAACAAAATAAATACAAAGACAAGTACATTACCCCACCTGCAGATGTCCCATGGTGTATGATCACTGAACAAGAAACCATCACACAGTGCAAACAAAATTTTTTCTTTCATTTTTGCCTGCCAGTTACTTAATCTTCCTTTGTTAAGGAAACTGACAGCAGACCTGCAAAGGGTCTGGCTCCCAGAATACCTGATCTGTTTTAGAAAGCATTTCAGTTGGAGTTAAAGCTGAGTACCGCTAAAAAAAAACAGGTTGGACAAAAGACAAATATTCACACTTAGACCAATGGCTCTCTTAATAGCATTTACTAGTCAACTGCCTTTAAAAAAGTCCTTGCAAGAACACTGAATGCTCTTGCATGAAGGATGTGTATACTGTGGGGATACTGGAGAACTCAGAGCACCTTACAACTAGAAAACAGGGAGAAGTGACACTCAGTTCTTGTTCCTTGGTTCAAATGCAGCATTTGGCCATTTGCACCACACCACTGAAACACTTTCCTGACAAACAAGACACTCCTGTCATTTTTTTGGGTGGGCTGCCTCCTAACTGCTCCCAAGAAGAAGAGAAGATTGATATTGGGAGGGAAATGGGAAGAGATCCGAAGATCAATAAAGACACCAACATGTGATTTCTTATTTTTCAGGAAAGTCTTCTGAAAAATGATTATAGATCAGATATTCATGTGGCAGGCAAGTGGGTAATAGCATCACTGAATCTGTTGGTTCTAGGTTAAAAATTACGATGGCAAAGGAGTGGAATTAAATCTTTTGCTACTGGCATTTTTACCTCATTTAGTGTAAACAAGGATTCTTTTACATATGATTTATTACACCTCTTTTTATATAGTACACTAAAACATGGCTTGTTTACTTACAGTTTTCTGCCCTTCTTTCCCTCTTTGTTGTATTTGCATTTCGTGCTTGATCTGCGCTGGCTACTTAGAAAAAAAAAAGGCATATTTGTTGCATTATTTTGTTTCTAATATATGTCTGCATGATCAAAATATATGTTTGCATGATCAAAATATATGTTTTCTATCCAAGTGATTCAATATTTATTCGAATCAAAAAGCCAATCAGTTAAACCCTGGAACATTTTTCCCAGTCTGACTGTATCTGCAATAGAGCTTCAAGAAGACAACTGTCTTTTTTCCTGGACTGTGGTTTAGAGATGAGGTTGAAGCAGTTAATTAAATAACTTGAAGGTAAAACTTGAAGGAAGCAGAAGCTCAGTCAGCATGTAGGGGAAGAGGTCTACTTTTAAAAGAACTCATTGTTTTTCCAGGAATAGAAATACATTGCCCAATATTACCTGTTAGGAAATAACTCATGAAGCCAACTGTTATTTTGATTTATGAATGTTATAGGCAAAAATACAACTGTCTCTACATTTTAGGTTACATAGTAGTGCGCTAAAAGGCTCTTCATGTCCGTTGCTCTAGTGTAAGATCAGATATCACCTCTCTAACATCACTAATGTCTGAATTTTGAAACCAGTTGTGAAGTGAGGACACAGTGCATTAAATTGCTGCATTAGCACAGAGGCTTCTATATTCTATACAATGTAGCATTAAAAGGCCTTTTGTGTTTTCATTTATAAAAGTGTATTTTATATAAATTCGGTAGTGCAAAAACTTCCTACACCATGTTACATTCTTTACATTACATACTTCCCCTGTAAACAGCTTTCCTGTAGGAACTTCCTTTGCAGTTTGTGCGATATATTATTCCCCCCTACCCCCCATCCAGATTTGGATTAATGTGAGTACTACTCAAAAACTCTTCTAATTACTCTGTGAACATTTTTTAAATGTGTGCATTTGGCTTCATCCTTTATAAGGAATTAAAACTTTGATTCAGGATTCTGCAGTTAGTAAAAAATATAAAAACATAGATAATTGCAAAACTATCTCCCTGAACATTCTTCATTTTCCAGTGATCCGAGGAGTCAGTCGCCTTTCAGGTGCACAAAGCAGTCACTTCTTCCTAAGACTCCTTAAGTTGTTTTCAAATGGCACAACTGGCATTAAAGACTGACTCCAGAACTCAGACATATTCTCCCCCTTACTGTGGTGCATGGGTAATAAGTCTGAACTGGCTTCAAAGTTTTAGAAAACCAGAAAAATATGCTTGTGTAATTTTGCATCATTTGGTGCATATCAACTCAAGATGAATGAAGTGATCCTGGCCTGCACTTCTTACACTGCTGTACTGGGTAGAAAGCTAGATCCTGTCCTGAATCTGCTCAAGCAGAGGTTTTAATCAGGAATTCTAGAGTTAGGTGTTCAGAGGTGGATCCTGTACATGCAGTAAAGACTGGAAAAACCCCATGTCTAAACCTGTGCTTCTGGAAATAGTTTTCAGCATAGTCAAAAGTAGATAACAAAATTATACCAAAAGCACTTCTAAAGCTTAATCATTTTGCTTCCAGTATTTAAAAAAAATAAAGCATCTGTTAATAAAGTGAATTGCATTTCTTCTGCTTTCAAAATAAATGTGCTTCTCTGAAAATATTTAAAATACAGCAGCAAATAAGGGCCTGGTCTTTCATCTTATTTATACAGTTAAAGATCCTGTTGATTTTCTTCAAGAGGGAGAGACTATCATTCTTCTCATTTATATTTCAGTCAGTCTCTTTTTCCACCAGACTCCCATTGGTTTCAGGGGAAATTCATCTGTGCAAGGATTGAGGCCTTGACTTTACTCCTTTTAAATTTTTAGTGATTTTAATAGGCCAGAATCAGGTTTGCATGAAGTTTAGCTCAGGAGAGCTTAAGAAATTAAATCTCTGTTCCTGCAATGCACTCCCTATGGCTGGACTCCTCCCTTTCCATCAAGTGGTGTAGGTCTAAGGGGCTTTTCCAAAGCGTGAGGGTCACCTGGGAGAAAAAGCACACAGAAGCAACATGACACAGACCTCAGTCTTGCCAGAACAACATCATTGTCTCAAACGGGAATTTTCTTTGGATCCAGAGCATGGGACCAGGTCCCATTTGGTCTTAATTTGGACTTCAATAGTTCACTAGGATGTAAAGGCAGATCAAACAGGCCCATGTGATTTCATAAAACTGCACACAGAAAATACAAACCAACACTTCAGGCATATAAAAATTGACTGGCATTTAGTTTTAGCCACCAAAAAGATCTAGAAACTAAAAAAGAAATGTGGAAGATTAATGATTATAAAATAGTAAAGAGCTAAGTTTGGGGACAGTGAGACACAACATGGTTAAAAAGTGTTACTCAGAATACAATATAAATACATAAAACTGAATAAAGCTACAAGTTGAAATGAACCGCAATTAAGGACAAAAAAAATAATTTTTATTTTGAGAATTAATGACCAGACATTGTTTGAAAAAAAGACATTATCTTCTCGGTTATTCAAATGACTGAAGAGACACCTCAATATTATCTTGTTACAGAAATAAGAAAACTGATGGAAATGTAGAAAACTTCTAAGAAAAAAACACCTAAATGATTGTGCTGTGCTCATTGTTTGGCCCAGCCACCATGATCAATATTTTGGGGCTCTTCAAACTTGCCTCTTTTCTATGTGCCAGGCTTGAGTGAGATCTGTGGCACTGGCCCAGCCATTGCAAGCAAAGGGCCATGTTGATACAAAAATGCTTGTTCCTTTTACACTAAATGCATTAAGTAACTGGTTTTTACATATTCAAGTGACAGAAGAAGACACAAGTAAAAATTAACCTAGCTCCACTACGGTAAGTAGTGGTAATTGCTGTTCCAAACCATGCACTGATTGGTCTAAAATACTTTTAAGTCTTCCATAAAAAAAAAAAAAAAAAAGAGGAACATTTTTAGGACATGTCTGTGTAACTGCATACATTTGCTTGTGATTTGAATTCATGAATTGAATAAACTTTTTACGATTTAGGAAATTAAAGCAATCTACAAGGTTTTAAAAAATATTTTATAGCATAGGAAGCTATGGATTCTGGATAAAATAAAAAATAGCTTTTTCGAGACAATGGTTAGATGGGTACTTTGTAATGAAGGCTTTGGTTCAGCATCTTTCTTTTACAAAGCTGGAGAAATCAGAGAAATAAAAGATGCTTTGGCAGTTGTCAGTGAAATGATTGACATTTTCCTTTATTTAAGTACAGTGGAAATCCTATACTCCATTTCAGAACAGCTATGGAAGGATGGGTTGAGGCAAAGTTGGTGAGTCAAGTGATATCTTCTGTCATGCCAAATGATTGAACTGAAAAACCACAAGCTTTGGGGTATGGAAGACCTGAAGCAAATCACATGCACGTGAAGCCTTTTTTTCTTCAGCTATATGACTTATGAAAAGAAAAGGTACCACTTTCCCCTACAAACCTTGTCTCTTACGTCCTTACACCTCAACAGCTTCAACAACATTGCCATTACTCAAGTATGAGTGCTGCACGGAGAACAGAAGGTAAGAGATCAAAGATCAGGTAGAATCAAGTAGTGTTAAATCAAAGGAAAAATAAGAGTGTGGAAAATATTTTTTTTAATACCAAGATATATTCTATGAGGTTGAAAACTTTTGGATATATCTGAATAGCCATTTGGCACTATTTCTTGCCACAGAAATAACTAAATTGTTACATTTTAAAATGGAACTTCTTTTTTCTCAGTTATGAAATGTTGGCAATTTTCTATAAAAATATCAAACGCTTCAAGTTCTGGTCATTAAATCTTTGCTTTTCCTCACAGGATCATTAATGAAACTGACAAAATGCAATAACTGAAGTTCTGCAAGTAAAAAAAACCCATCATGATTTATAGCACAGATAAACTAAAATACTGTAGTCCCTAATTAACAGATATACTCATGAGCTTTTTAACAGAAAGCAAGATACATGAGATGCTTTAAGTAGAAGTTGCAATTTTGCAACATAAGTCTGTACAAAACCTCCAGGCAGCATGCTGTGAAGGAAGTACCTGTGTCCCAGGAAATGCTTTTTCCATAAATCCTTGATAACAGTAGCTTTCCCCCCAACCCCAAACTATTTACAAGTATATGCATTTTGCAAGCTCAAAGCACCTTGTTTCACATCCTTATGAATGCATGCATTGACATTTCATCCTTTCATGTGCAAATTCTAAAATTCATTGTAACCAAGGAACAAAAAAGTTAAAAGAGTTCAAAATCTGTCTACAATCATAAGTGAAAGGATCAAAAATGTCAGATGTTGCAGACAACTGGCTCCTAATAAAGCTCTCTTTACTGTATTCACCATTCTTGAGTAATTTTTTCCCTGTTTTTTTCAGTTTGTTACAAAAGCAGTCTTTTTTTTTTTAATTAAACAGTATTTAAACTAAACAACTCTTCATGCCATGCAAAAATAACATTTTATGCACTTTTGTTGAGGCTTTCCATATTTTAGTTCATAGGCATTACTAACTGTGTTTTAAGAAAAGATATTTTTATTGCTTCTGTAACTAGTCACATGCTAGTTTCACGTGTAGGACAATAACCAGTTTCTCCTGGACTTGAATGAATTTCTGGAGCAAATAAATGGTTTTCCATTTTGTGACCTTCTTGGTTACTGTCTGGCTTTACCTCACCCACAGCATGGTAAATGTCTTGAGTACAGTTGTGGCTCATGCTTTTGGGTGAAGAGCTGACCTGTGGCTCCCCTGTTAAATTGTTGCCATCACTGTGTTTATCCCCACAGCAATTTGTCTTGATATCCTGTTTTTTCTCAAGTTTCATACCATGTAACTCCATAAAAGCTTCTTCTTCTCCAGTGTCTATTTCAGTGAAGCTCCTCCTCTCTTTTGAAGGGAAAGTGAAAATTTTTTGTTTGGGGAAGAGAGGGGATGATTTTTTAGCAGGTCCCTGACAAAGTGCAGATGCGTCAGCACCAAGTACAGGCCGTTCACACTGGGGGGAATTTTCTTCTAGGAGAATGGTGCTGATGTGCTGAGGGGTGGCCTGTGTGAAGTCTGCTCCTGCTGTCACTGGCAGTGGCCTTGCGGTGCTTGGTGGAGTTTGTGGAGCGCCACCTCTATTGTCTTTAAAATTCACTTTAAGGGATCTAGATTTTAGAGGGTTGGTACCTTTCAGGGAGCTTTTAGGGCTTTCCATGGCAGTGTCAAAATGAAAATGACCATGTGAAACAGTTTGGGACCCACTGCCATCACTGCTAACAGCTCTGTTGATTGGATTATAGTCAAAGGTGACATCAGTTGGAGAAAATCCTCTGTCTTTTGCAAATGGTATAAACTGAGAACTTCTTGGTCTTTGGTTTTCTTCCAGGTTAATAGCATCAGTTGGAAATCTCATCTGCAAGTGAGAGCCAGGAAACAGAGAGAGGGGAGACCTCTCTGTTTCCGTGAAGTCAGTTGCACAACTGGCAAAACTGTCGATACTGGATGTGCTTCTCATGTCCATTACGATGTCCGCAGGCCCAGCTGGCAACGGATCTCTCTGACCTATAACTTCCTCCATTTCTATTTCTTCTTCATAACTGGGTGGCTTTACTGACTGGTCTTGGTAGCCAGCATTGAGATTAGGCTGAGACTGAGTTTTAGTAATTTCATTATACAGCATCTCCAGTTTTTGGGCACTGAGGTGCTGTGGGCTGGAGGATGCTGCAGCATTGTTTAATTGCTCATGGGAGTCTTGTTGACTGACTTCTTGGTACTTGTTTTCATAAGATTTGTTTGAGCTTGTTTCAGACATTGTCCTTCTGGCCCATTTCCACCGGCTTGGGGAGAGGCGGCTGTCATCAGGGGTCTCCTTTGGACTGAGGGGTTCTCCAAGCTTTCCTGAGTCTACTGCTACATCTATCATTTCCATACTGCGAGCAAAGGCATCTTTCAGATTCATGGAGACAATGCTGCCATTTCTTTTAGCTCGCTCAAGCGCTTCTCTCCTCTTAATTGCCTTCTCCTGTCTTTTCTGCTCCTTATAGAACTCTGAGAAATTGTTCACAATAATTGGTATGGGCAGAGCTATGACCAGCACTCCAGCAATACAGCAAAGTCCTCCAACTATTTTACCTAATAAGGTCTTAGGATAAATGTCACCATATCCTACAGTAGTCATAGTGATTGTTGCCCACCAGAATGACGCAGGAATACTTGTAAATTTTGTAGCATCCTCATCCTTTTCAGCAAAGAATACAAGACTTGAAAATATCATTATTCCCATGGCTAAAAATAATATCAACAAGCCCAGTTCATTGTAACTCCGCCTGAGTGTAAAGCCTAAAGACTGAAGGCCCGTTGAATGTCTGGCGAGCTTAAGAATCCTTAGGATCCTCATAATTCGAAATATCTGAACCACACGTCTGACGTTTTGGAACTGCAGGACACTTTTATTGGACTCTGTGAGGAAAATGGTGACATAGTATGGCAAGATAGCCAGTAAGTCAATAACATTTAATGGGCCTTTGAAGAATTTCCACTTATTTGGTGAGGACAGGAAACGCAAAAGATACTCCATGGTAAACCAAGCAATACACACAGCTTCAACGTGTGCTAGCTGAGGGTTGTCGTTTGGCTGCCCAAATTCATCTATTTCTTGAAGTTCTGGCAGTGTGTTAAGAGACAAAGCAATAGTGGACAGGACGATGAACAGAATGGACACAATGGCCAAAATCTGTAAAACAAAATAAAAAATGTTTTGGTTAGACTGATACAAGTGTACTTGTCAGGGTTTGATTAAATCCCTTCAAATGTGCATGTGTCAAATAAACTCAGCAGGGTGGAAGCTGTTTTTGCTGCTGCATTCATTACTTTTTTTTATTGTTTTGAATGTTGCATAGAGAAGACATTAGACTCATCTTAGACATGGTCAAAACCTGATTGCTTTACTGCCTGCAGTAAGCCAATTCATTTCAGAAAGCAGGCCACAACTGGTCTTACCATTTTTAAATTACAATAGGAGGTGATGTTTATTAGTACAAGTCACCAAGTGAAAGATATATAGTTCCTGCTAATGTGCAGAACATTATTAATTTTCTGCAATAATTGTAATTATGTAAAACTTTACATAGTGTGGAGAATTGATTAGGGAATACCATGTGTAAGATGGTGACTCAGTACTACACAGTGAGCTGAAAAGAAGAAAAGGTTAAGAAGAATAAACAAGAAGCACTGTTCAGGAGACTAGCCTTGCTGAATTGTCACGTCTGGACAAATTTCAGATGCTACAAGAATTGAAGGTATTGGTCCTAAATCAAGTTGAGAGCAAGATATTAAAAAGTAGTATGAAGGTGAACTGAGTTTCTCATAATTATTAAAATGTGTAAATAGACAAAGGCTTCCAGGAAATAAAGTTTTGATTTCTGTCTAAGGAGATAGGTTTTATAATATATTTTGTCACTCACTTTCATAGAATCTTAGAATCACAGAATCACTAATGGTGAAACATTGATGTTGAGTGAGATCTCCAAGATCCTCAAGTCCAATGCTTGACCAAACACCACCATGCCAATTAAATCAGAGCACTAAGTGCCGCACCACTTGTTTCTTGAATGCTTCAAGACCTGCTGACTCCTTAGGCAGACTGTTCAAATGCCTGACAAGCCTTGGAGAGAAGAAATTCTTCCTGATGTTCAACCTGAACCTGCCCTGGCACAGCTTGAGGCCATATCCTTTCATCCTGCCACTGGTTACCTGGGAGAACAGGTTGACCTCCACATGGCTACAGCCTCCTTTCAGGCAGTTGTAGAGAGTGATAAAGTATCTCCTGAGCCTCCCTTTTCCCAGGCTGAACAACTCCAGCTCCCTCAGCTGCCCACCATAACACTTGTGAGCAGCTTTGTTGCCCTTCTCTGGACACACTCCAGCACCTCAAATCTTTCTTGCAGTGAGAGACCCAGAACTGAACACAAGACTTAAGATGAGGCCTCACGGATGCCAAGTAGAGGGGGGATGATTGCTGCCCTGGTCTTGCTGGCCACACTATTCCTGATACAAGCCAGGATGCCATTGGTGGGCTTGGCCACCAGGGCACACAGCTGGCTCATGTTCAGCCTGCTGTTGAGTAGCACTCCCAGCTCCTTTTCCATTGAACAACTTTCCAACCACTCTTTCCCAAGTCTGTAGCACCACATGGGGTTGTTGTGACCAAAGTACAGGACTCAGCACTTTGTCTTGTTGAACCTCACACAGCTGGTCTTGGCTCATTGATTCAGCTTATTCACAGCCCTTTGCAGAGCCTTCTTGCCCTCCCGCAGATCAACACTCCTGCCCAACATTGTTCTGTCTGCAAACTTACTGAGGGTGCACTCAATCCCCTCATCCAGATCATGAATAAAAGTTTTAAACAGGACTGGCCTCAATGCTGAGCCTTGGGAAGCCTCACTAGTAACTAGATGCCAGCTGGATGTAACACCATTAACCACCACTCCTCCCTGGACCCAGCCATCCAGCCAGTCCTGACCCCACTGAAGAGCACTCCTGTCCAAGCCGAGGGCTCNCTTACTGAGGGTGCACTCAATCCCCTCATCCAGATCATGAATAAAAGTTTTAAACAGGACTGGCCTCAATGCTGAGCCTTGGGAAGCCTCACTAGTAACTAGATGCCAGCTGGATGTAACACCATTAACCACCACTCCTCCCTGGACCCAGCCATCCAGCCAGTCCTGACCCCACTGAAGAGCACTCCTGTCCAAGCCGAGGGCTCCCAGTTTTGGAGAATGCTGTGGGAGACCATATCAAAGGCTTTACTGAAGTCCAGTAGACAGCATCCACAGCCTTTCCCTCACCCACAGGCAGGTCTCCTGGTCATAAAAGAGATCAGGTTGGTCAGCCAGGATCTGCCTTTCCTAAAACCACTCTGGCTAGGCCTGATCCTCTGGTTGTCCTGTTTGTGATGTATGATAACCTTCCCAGCACTGATGTCAGGCTGAGGCCTGTAGTTCCCTGGACCATTCTTCTGAGCCTTCCTGTAGATGTGTGTCACATTGGCCAACCTCCAA
>VXBQ01014555.1:49538-84718 GCA_013400175.1 Phainopepla nitens | reverse complement strand
GCTGGTGGGGAAGAGACTGGCCTAGCTGAAAAGAGAGATTTGGCTGGAACTCAAGGAGGAAAAGAGCATTTATCCCTGCCCCCTCTAGAAAAAGGGCCAGGGAACTCAGGAGGACTATGCAGATGTTGGGAGGTTATGCAGGGAGAAATTTAGAAGGGCCAAAGATCAGCTAGAAATGAATCTGTCCACTACTGTAAGAGATAACAAAAAGTGTTTCCGTAGATATATCAGCAACAGAAAGGCCAAGGAGAATCTCCATCCTTTATTGGATGTGGTGAGAAACACTGCCACAAAGGATGAAGGAGAGGCTGAAGTACTAAATGCCTTCTTTGCCTCATTCTTTAACAGCAAGAACAGTTGTCCTCAGGCTACCCAGTCCCCTGAACTGGAAGACAGAGATGTGGAGCAGAATCAAGACCCTGTAATCCAAGATGGAGTGGCCAGTGACCTGCCACTTAGACCAGCACAAGTCCAAGGGTACAGCAGGAGGTGGCAAAAGAGCTCACCAAGCCACTCTCTCACATGTTTTACCAGCAGTTCCCAGCCAGCCAGAGAGGAAGTCACAGGAAGTCAGCAAATGTGAGGCACCCGTATAAGAAGGATTGAAGAAGGATCCAGGGAACTACAGGCCAGTCAGTGCCAGAGAAGGTCATGAAGCAGATCATCTTAAGCTGTCACATGGCATGTGTAGGACAACCAGGGAATCAGGCTCAGCCAGAGTGGGCTTATGAAAGGCGGGTCCTGATTGACATACTTCTATGACAAGGTGACCTGCTTAGTGGATGAGGGAAAACCTGTGCATGTTGTACACCTCAACCATTGTATTCTGGAGAAACCATCTGCTCATGGTTTGGACAGGTGTGCTCTTTGATGGGTAAAAGCTGTCTGGACACCTGAACCAAGAGAATGGATGTCCAAGATGAACCAAGAGAATTCACTAATGGTGGTGAATGGAGTCACATCCAGCTGGGACCAGTGGTGTTCCCCAGGCCTTAGTTTTGGGCTCAATCCTGTTTAAGGTTTTCATTGATGATCTGGACGACGGGATCAAGGACATCCTCAGTCATTTCACTGATGACACCAAGCTGGGTGAGATGTTGATCTGCTGGAGGGCAGGAATGCTTTACAGAAGTGATTTGACAGGCTGGATCAATGGGCCAAGGCCAACAGAAAGGGCTGGGCCCTGCCCTTGGGTCACAAGAACCCCACAGAACAATTCAGGTTTGGTGCAGAGTGGCTGGAAACCCGCCAGCAGTGAAGGGTGTGGAGGTGCTGGTCAATAGCAGCTGAACATGAGCCCAGGTGTGCCCAAGTGGCCAAGAAGGCCAATGGCACCTGGTCTGTACCATCCACAGTGTGGCCATCAGGACCAGGACACTGACTATCCCGCTGTGCTAGGCACTGGTGAGGCCCCACTTCAAGTCCTGGGGTCAGTTTTTGGGCTTTCACCCCAAGAAAGTCATTGAAGTCCAGAGAAGGGAACAAAACAGGGAGAGGGTCTGGAGCACAAGGCTGATAAGGAGCAGCTGAGGGAGCTGAGGGGGCTCAGCCTGGAGAAAAGGAGGCTCAGGGTACCTACATCTCTAAATCTCCCTGACAGGAAAGTGGAGCCTGGTAGGGGTTGGGCTCTCCTCCCTGGGAACAAGGGACAGCACAGTAGCAAATGGCCTCAAGTTGCACCAGCTGAAGTTTAGACTGGAAAACTTTCTTCAGCAAAAGGGCTGTCCAGCCCTGGCACAGCTGCCCACAGTAGTGGTGCCCTGCAGGAATTTAAAGGCCATGTGGGTATGGCACTTGGGGGCATGGGTTTGTAGTGGGCTTAGCAGTGCTGGGGAAATGACTGAAGTTGATGATCTCAGAGGGCTTTTTCAAACTGAATGATACCATGGAGACCAT
The DNA here is from genome assembly GCA_013400175.1 of Phainopepla nitens. Classification (NCBI taxonomy): domain Eukaryota; kingdom Metazoa; phylum Chordata; class Aves; order Passeriformes; family Bombycillidae; genus Phainopepla; species Phainopepla nitens. Next base: position 82,822 of record VXBQ01014555.1, on the reverse strand, counting down.
GGAAAGAAAAACACCTAAGGTTTGATCTCACTATTTGAAAGCACGAGTCAGAAAGAATGGAGTGAGATCAGACAAGGCAGGAGATGAAGGGATAAAGTCAGATGGCATTCATGTCACTCTGTTGTGGGTATTAAGCTAACGTACCGGTCTGAAATGCCTCTTCCTGGGCAAATAGCAGTTTTCAGAAATAATGGTCTGGAGAAAGGAACAATCTTCATATTTACACTGCTTTCTCCCACCTCTATGCAAGGCACATCCACCTTGTGCTGTATTGAAGTCTATTCTTCTCCATAGCAGGAAATTCTCTTATTGGAAGATTTTGCCGGAGTTTTAAGAAGAAATAATATATTTGTAAGGGCAATCCATGGGAGTCATGCCACCTGTCATTCTGGCAGAATGTGAAGCAGGTGCTTCAAAGGGTCTATACAAAGATGAGCCCTGAGAAATGCTTCTACCTACTGTAAATTCACTTGTGAGGTTGCATTGCACATCTCTGTAGAGCAGCCAGAGCAATTGAGCATATGTAGAATTCAGCTGTCCAAACTTAAAAGTGAGTGCAAGAAAACTTACTAGTGTAATAAAGAAGAATCTCATATAGGTGTAAAGAGTTATGTAATAGTTAAAAATGCCAATAACACATAGAGAAGGCACCTCTGGTATGCTGCATTTACAACCGACCTACTGCAGAAGCAGAAAGTGATTTTCCAGCCACTGTGACAAAAAATATAAATTTTGTGCTGATATTCAGCCAGGCAGCTGATGACTGTTGGCATCTTCACTGAAACTCCTCTCTGCACAGAAACTGCCACAGAGCAGTGGAGAGAGCTGCTGAACCTGGGAGCCTGAGAAGCAGAGAGGCCAGTTGTGCAGTAGAAAGCACAGCCAACCACAGGCTGCAAGAGGCAGAGCAGAGGTGGGAAGGAAGGAGAGATGCAGACTGCTCATGGAAAGAAAGAAAAGAAATTAAAAGACAGTGCCACATTGCCATTGGAATTATCTCTGTGCAGCATAAGCAGTGGAAGGAAGCTGCATTCCCAAGCCATGGGTAAAACAGAAAATACAGTAGAATAAATGTACAAATACAATAAGGCAAGTGAAAATGAAAAGGTTTTTAGAAAGAACTTGTTTGTGACATGAAACCTGAATCAAGTCTTAAGTAGGTCAGGGAGAACAACTGCTAGCTGGTAGTGCAGCAGACAAGCATAGGGCTGGGAGGAATAATCAGAGGTGGATTAGGGCAGGGAAGAAAATCAGAATTACTCTTCACCCCTCTTGTCATGCTGTGGGAATGAGGTGAGTTTCCACCAAGGAACCTCTCAGAATTGGAGCAGGGGATTTATTTTCCAGTGGCAGTGGCAGTGCAGTTTCTCAAACTATTTGAGGAAAATTGTGTTTTTGAAAAGTCAGGCATCAGAGTAACCACTGTAAGAATCTGCAGTTCGCACTGGCTGTGCCTGTATAGTGATTTACAGGGATTGCTAAAAAAAAGAAAATGTACATAACAAATCACACAAACTCCCAATGTACAACTCCTCCTAGGAGTGTGCAGTGTAAGTTCCCAGTGCACCTGGAAGAAGCAGAGAGCACGAGCTGGGATTCAAAATAGATAAAATGCCTCAGTCACACACACTCTCAGCAGAGCCAAGAAGAAAATGAGGGCACTTTACAATGACAGAAACTACAGAAATTTACAAAACTTTGTCTCAGTCATCAGTTGAAACTACCCAGACAAAATTTGAGGGTAATAATTTTTGTCACCGGGTATACAATTTTTCAGCTTCAGTGTCATTGTTTTGTTATCCCATCAGAAATTGTAACCAAATGTCCTGGCAGGTGCTGTCCATGAGAACAGCATCACATGCTCTTTCTCTTTTAGCTCTCTGGGCCCTGTTCTCCTTGGCCCTTGCTCCTCCCTCCAGGCTACATCCAGGAAAATGCACCATAGCAGCTTGGCTACACTAGGATGCTGCAAAGCACCATGAGACCTGTAGTCTATAAATAATGAGGCTAAAAAATTGTGAGAGGCACTCACATGACATAAAACTACAGCTCAGGTAGGAGTAGATTTACATCAGTCTGATCCAAATCAAAACATTTCTTTACATTTCTGAGTTTTCCTGAGCTTCATGTGTGGTAAGAGTTGAAATTTTGACTTTTTGTTAAAAAATAGGGCAAAAATAGACGTTGAGAGATTGGCATTTCCCATAGGAAGGAAATTCCATTATTTGAGTAGCTCTGTGAAACACAAAGGAAGTTCATTTGCAGAAAGTCTGGTAACTTGTAATGAAGGTCGCAGCTGCATAATTGGACTCCCATTCCCAGGGCCAGTGAGCAATGCAGGAGACAGAATTAATACCAACCCCCAAATTAAGGTTACTGTAACAAGGAGAACAAGACTATAGAATTGCAAAATCCAGGGAAGGGAGGGATGAAGGATTGCTTAACACACAAAGAAATCACATCTTTCCCCACGACAATTAGCAGCAGGGAATATCCCAGTGGCTTTTTACACTCCAGCAGAAAGTATCCATGTCCTAGGGCAGGTCTAGGTGTGGATGGTCCCTATCCATCCTCCCAGTCACCACATGTTCAGTTGACAGAGCTGTCACACTTACCTGCCATTCACTACATCATGGTCCTGAAGGGGTTTTTTTCCCAGCAGTTCAGAAAAATCAAGCTCTTTCAAAAGACTGATATGCAAAGTGCTTGCTGGTAGCCAGGAAAGCCATGGGACAGTGAATACAACCATCTACTTGGGTTTTGTATCCCAGCCCTGCAGCCCCAATACCTTCTCCAGGCCGTGTGTCCAAACTGGACACTCAAACTGCATTCTAACAGAGACTCACACAGGAGATTTACCTTACCTTTACATTATGAGTCAACCCTTCGCGCATTTTTAGGTGTTTTGCTTTTTAAAGATCCAATAGAAATCAGTCTTTCTTTAAAAGCAGATTTGATAAAGAAGGAGTTGTTCTGCTGAACCTGCAAACCTCTCCTTTAGACAAACAAGCCCTTTTGTAAAAATTTGTCTCAAGGGTCATTTGCCCAGAACTTCACTTGTTTTGGACTTGGGTATTTCCAGCTTGGGCAGAGATACTGATGCTGTCTGGATTGATATATTTTTTCTTTTCTTTTATATATTTTCTGTATTCTTTACACACATATTTATAACTTTGTAGTCTATTATTGTAACTTAGCTTCAGTATTTTCCTAGGCAGAAGGACAAAACAAATTCCAGGACCCCTATGCTATCTTGGTTCTCCATAGAAACCAAGGTTGAAACCGCTCTTTGAGACATATTTTTATACACAGGGCCTGGTCCTTATCTGAGGAAGGAGGATTTAGAAGGTGATAGAGCTCGGGGGCATTACTTCTTGGAGTCTACTTCTAATTGGGAGGCTCTTGTCAGATTAAATTTGCAGAATCTATAAATATTGTACACGGGTCACACGCGGCAAGCATTTTCAGCGTTTTCCACCTAACAGACTGTGCACCTAAGGATCCTTATATAAAGGTACCCCTTTTTATCACCCTAACTGTGTCTGGCTCATATTTCTAGGACTAGAGAAAAGGCATCAATACAGATCAAAGACGTATTTAAGGACAGAAAGGGTGCAAAACTGTCCTGTCCCTATGTAACATTTCAGTCTACTTGTGGAATTAGCATAAATAATTTTGAAAGGTGCTTTGCGGAGGAAATTTCCAGGGAACTGATTTTGGAAAGCTATTCCAGGCTGTTTCCCCTCAAGTCCTTCCTTTATCTTCAAGCAGCTGTGCAAGGATAGCATCAGAACACCCTCTGTAAGGTGACTCTATGACATGAGGTGCAGTTGTCCTGTCTTACTGCATCTCACAAGGTGACATTGTGAGTTTCCTTTTTACCCATTGTTAAAAGTGTAGAGCATCATGTGGCCTCTGATGTGGATGATTAAGTGTGCCTGGCACTCATAGAACAAGGAAGGACTTGGGGGAATTAGCTGACCATGCAGTTTGTTCCCCAAGGATTGCTCTACCCTGGAAAGACTGCCTAGGCATCAGGCAGCTCCATCCTGAGGGAGCAGAGCTCTTCACCTCCTCCATAGCTTCAGGCTGCTGCTCTGTGTCCTATTTAATAACTCGAAGTTGCCTGGAAATTGCCACGGCTACAAGTCAAAATATGGAAAAAGTTGGCAAAGAAGAAGGTTTAAAGCACTTGTCACTGCAAGTTTATGGCTTAAAAAGGCAGTGCTAACCAGGGGATTAAAAACCAGGGTAGGAATTAGCAGAGATTCTAGGAGCCAAACTGAACTTCAGACATAGGAGGTGGAAAGGAAAACCATTCACTGTTAGCCAAACACTGCTGCTTGAGGTGGAATCAGGGAATAGAACAGCATTTGAAGGGTGGCCAAGTGCATGGCTGCTCTGCCACTCTCTGGGTAGCACCAGAAATGCACTTGTCCAGGGTAGGAGTGCTCTGCTACAGGTCATCAGACCCCCGCAGTGCCGACGGTGCTGTTGTCAGTCAGGGGCCCTTCTGCAAGAGCAGCTTCTGGCCAAGGTATTTGAGAAGCAGGGGCACGAGGAATAGGAGAGGTCCTTTCTCTGGGACTACCCCAGCAATGGCCAATGTGAACCAGCAGAAGAAGCAAAGAAGATCAAAGAAGATCAACTGTGTACCAGGTTGGGCCACCACAATCTGTCTCCCTTTATCTCTGTGGCTGGACTGGCTCTCAGTTCTGCAGGAGGGTTTTGGTGCATGTTAGAGGCAGAGCACACCTATTCTCCAAAACCAGAAAAAGTAATTTTGGAATAAAAATATTTTCTTGGGTAACTCATTCCAATATGTGTTTTTCTGGAAAGATGACTGAAACTTTGCAGGGCACAGGACTTGAATTTACAGTCCCCAGATGACACGTGCATGACCTGAGATGTTGTTGAACCTTCAATAAGAAGATTAGGGTTATTAGTGCCTTGTGAGCCATGAAATCATGTGAAGATCAAGCAATTTATTGGGTTCAGAGAGTGTGTCCTTGTCTCCTAATGCAGCGATGGCTTGTGTCCGGAGCAAGTTTAAACAAGGGGGAATGACAGAGACAGTCATGACTCCAAATGGCTCATCACTCATTGAGCAAAGTCCCATCTAATCACCAACCTGATTTATGGTTGCACTCAATTTTAAAGTTCTTTTCAAACCTAAACAATTCTATGACCAATGTGTGAAAAAGCCAGTTGGTGCTGGGAGTTGCTCTCTGTAACCTGGGCTGAAGAGGTCCAGTCTCTCTTCCTACAGAGCTATGAGGACACAGGATTTGGGGGGATTTAATTTCCAGGGTTGTCTGTAAAATGAGCATGATGCTTTGGCTTTGACCTACTCCTGGCTGGATGAGTTCAAACTCTATGGCAAGCTCCAGCTGCAGATGCAGCATATCAGCCTTGGTATGCGGAAGCCAGAGCACACAGCAGAACCCCTACACTGGCGCCACCTGCATTAAGGAGAAGGCTACTTTCATTAAAAAACTATGTCCGTTGTGAGTAATGTATCTGGTAGGGCTTGAAACAGAGATGCTGTTGTAACTTTGGTGCTGTGGCTTGATCTTCGGATATAACTTTTTACTCTGTCACATTCAGTAGCCAGCATGGGCTGTCTGGTGCTCACACCTGTAACCTGACTTGCGGTTTTGACCTAGTGCATTGATCAAAATTTTGAAATGTAGGACTTGTATCTAAGAAGCTGCATCAGGAATCAGTATTTAAGAAATCAGTGAGCAGTGGAAGTTTTGCCTGCCTCCTTGGAAGCAGAGTCTGTCTCCTTGACAGACTGTACATACTGTATTTCCTCGGCATGCTCAGTGAACTGATTCCTCCATTTGATGTGCCTAATACATTGAAGGAAAAAGGCCACAATTTGGCTGAGGCACAGACACATGTCTGTCCCCTAAGACTGATCTGGATAAACCACAGGAGTGTGTCTGGACCTGGTCTGTGCACACAGACTGGACCAGTAAAGGGCCTCCCTGTCCAGCACTCAGCTGTTGCTGCTGGATTGACTTATGCATGCAGCCTCCTTTGTGGAAGGAACTCTTGTAAGGGGCAGGAGTGAAATGGGGATGAGATTTGGTTCTCATTTAACAGCTGCTCTGCTCTCTGTTACTGCTAACTCTCCTCGAAGCTTATGTGAGGAGGCAGAAGAAAGTGCAAATCCACTGGTACTGTGAAACCCAGTAAAGGCTCTATGCAACCTCCTGGTGACAAGTGCTTTCTGTGCTCTGGTCTGGTGCAATCATCAAAGATTTTTTTCTGTCTCCTCCTACATGCCACTCCCCCACCCCTTTCTGCCATGTATCTTGAGCATATACAGTCTTCCTTTCCTCTCTCAGGAGGTATTGCTCAGAGCTCTCTGCTAACACTGTACCTTCCTAGGGAGAAAATCCTGCTTCCTACCTTTGAAAGAATTAAAGAACGAAACAACACAGAATAATCCCCCAAGACGAAAACTACTTGCTTCCCTCTGTGCTTGACAACCTGCACAGGTTTCAGGTAAGTGGTTTTATCAGTGAATCTGAATGCATGAATAAGAGAGGTGCGAGTACCAGGGGCTGAAGCAGGGTAGGAGATTTCCTTGGGCATGTGCATGAGAGAGCGGCAGGGATAGCTCTCATCTGCTTTAGGATGGGGGGCTACCCAGTGGGGGGTGCTCTAAAAATGGGACTCTCTGTCTTGGGCTGGAGTTAAATGCCTGTTGGGAAGCTTGAGCGAGACAACCTTATCACACAGGACCTTGGCATGAGTAGGGAGCATTGTGGAGAGTGGCACTTGTCCATCCAGTATTGGACTTAGGCCCCAACCCACTGCTCAGCTGGTGATCACTGTCATTGTAGAGCTCAGCTGGGCTGAAATTCCTGCATATTGCAGATTCCTCTCCCTTTGGCTGGTGCTTTCTCACAAAGATGGGTCAGTGGCTGGGCCCCAAGCAGATCTGTTCTCCTCCCAGGTCCATTGTTGTGGTAGGAGTTGTCTGGGAGGGAGCTGGCTCACAGGTATAAAGAAACAGAAAAGCCCTTCCAGGGGCTGCTATAGCAACGCAAAGATGGCTGAGTTGGGTTTGTGAATGAAATTTTCAACATAGGCTCTTCGGCTGCACTGTTTCCAGCTTGTACTTCCCTTCCCAAGGGCAAGCAATGGGCCAGGCTGCAAAGGATCTCATAGCATGAGGGGTGAGGATGCCTCCAGCCAAGGTGGGGGAGGTCTATCAACCATGTGAGGATAGAGATCCTGGTCCTCAGGACTGAAAAAAAAAGCCCAGGCAATAGCACAATGGCTGGACGTAAGCACTGATGGGGGAAACTCAGGTGGGAGTGGAGACATCTACTCCTCCTTTGCCATCCTGGCAAATGCAATCCCTACAAAGCACCTGTTTTACTCAGCTGGCAGTGGGGTGATTGTAGCTTCCCACTCTGAAGTGCCCGTGGTCTGCCCAAAAGCAAGTGTAACTTGAGAGCTGCTAACAGCAACTTTCAGACCACTGAGCAGTGACATGTCCCTTCCTCCCAAGCACTGAGCCTCCCCTCCCACCATGTGAGGATGGGCTATTTAACTCCTCTCCATTGGTGACCCAGCACCAGAAGTCCACCTTGGAAAGACTGGCACTTGGAAAGAAAGCTTTTTCAGTGAACCCTTGCCTTGCCTTTCCATATCTGCCTAACTGTGCATAACTCTTTCCAACACCTCTCCTTCTGCAGAGATTTCTCCTTCTCCCACTTTGAGTGCTTCCTTGCTGCCACCTGCAGAGACTTCCCTCACTGAAAATTCTGCTGGTTTTGATGTGGAACATAAAGCAGAGTTTCCTTGGAGACGAGAGAAACAGTGGGCTCCAATGCTGATTATTTCACAGTCTGACTTTCATGGCTTTCAGCAATGAAAACTAAAACGGGGGTTGCATTAGCAGAGGGAAGAGGGAACCTAGGGTAGCTGTCATTGAGGGGTACACCTGACATGCTTTTTCAGTGTCATCCCTTTAGCAGCGTGGCTTGACCGAGTGCCATGTACCATGCCCATGCAGGGTGTGATGGTACACGCTGTACCAAACACTGCTGTCTTGGGATTATATTGCCTCTCTTCCACCCGCCCCTGGAGGCTGGTAAACCTGGGAGAGGGTTTGCAATGGGCATTTCTAATTTGGCTGACTTCTGCCAGTCCCAGGAGTAAACCTGGCTAATTAAATTAACCCCTTTTTGTGTTGTTCTACACAGACATTAGCAATAACGGGACAGTGTTGTAAAGCAGCTGCATTTCAGTCATTGTTTCCCATCCATTTGTTCTGAGTATTGACAACTGGGCCTGTCCCAGCCAAGAGCCTGAACCCTCTGAAGCATAGAGCTTCTCTTCTGAAGAGGAGACTCTACTGTGCTGGACACACAGATTTTTTGCTTCTCTTGAGGCAGGTTATTTGATCATCAGCTGATCTCTTGGACACATAAGCAATCACAAAGCTGTGCCAGCATGTCATATGAGGGCAGAGGAAGCAGGCATGGGATGACTGCTGCGCTCTGTCTCATGAGAGAGTGGAGCACAGGGCAAGAAAGCAGACACAGTGATCATCTGAAATTTTTGTTACTTTCTCCAATCCCACACACCATGGCAGGAGTGCCCTGTAATGCCATGTCCTGCCAGTGGTCAGGACCTTCCCCTTTCCCAGAGGAGCATCTCACAGTGGATGCACTTTACTGATGGCTCCCCCTCTGCTGAGACACCTCTGGGTCCTCACAATCTGTCCAACAGCCACAAATGGCTCTTGGCTGTTTCAATGAAGCAGCATTTTCTTGTTTGTCTTTCAGTGTGGTGCAGAAGTGCTGTGCAGGGGTCAGAGGGTGAGAGAAGAGCAAAGAACTGGCCATGTCCCTGTGCTAATTATAAATGTGAATCACTACCAGGAAACTGCCATGGACAGGATGTGTAAGTGTTGTCTGAAGTCCCATAAAGCTTTGTGTCACATCACATCAGCAGAAGGAAGGTCATAGCATTGCTGAGGTTTGCAGGGACCCCTAAACATCATCTAGTGCAATCCCCCTGCCCAAAGCAGAGTCAGCCACAGTTCGTTGCTCAGGACATTGTACAGACAGCTTTTGAATGTATCCAAGAATGGAGAACACCCCACTAGCCCCTCTGGGCAATCTGTCCTAGTGTTCAGTCTGTCTTGCAGCAACAAAGACTCTCTTTATGCTTAAGAAGAATTTCCTGGTATTTCAATTAATGTCTGCCATCTCTCCTGGTCACTGTGCAACACTGAAAAGGGTCTGGCATCTGAAATCTTCACACCCTCCCTGCAGGTGTACAGTGATAAAACCTACCCCAAGCCCTTTCTCCTCCAGGCTGAGCAGTCCCAGATCTCCCAGTCTTTCCTCATAGGAGATACTCCAGTCCCACCATCATCTCTGCAGTCCTTCAGTGGACTCTTTTTGCTGTATCCATACTGGGAAAGCCAGACCTGGACACAGCATGCCAGCTTATGGCCTCACCAGTGCTAAGTTGGAGGGGAGGGATTACCTCTCTCAACTGCTGGCAGAAGCACAGCAGAGTTTCTGGACTGTAATGCTGGTCCCACCTGGGGTGTCCTGGGAGTTCTGTGGTCCCAGGGGTGATATACCAGATGAAGGCCCTAAGAAACTCTTATTAGGGGTTTGATGTGAGTTTTGTCTGGTCCATGTAAAGTAGTCAAATATATTTCCTCATCCACCACAGCCTTACTCTGAGCATTACCTGGACAAAGCCAGGCCAGAGATCTCTGCAGCCCACCTCCATGCTCAGAACACTTGCTGCTCTGTGACCTCAGAGCTGTTGAATGTCTCTGGAATGAGGGCAGAGCTGCACACAGGCATGAAGTAGATTTATTTTCCTACATGTAATTTCTCTTCTTGTCATGAAGGGGTGTTAAGGCATGAGAAGCTCGTGCGAAACAGAGAATAGTGCCCTTTGGTTCCAAACAGTCAAACAGCTTCTCTTCAGGCAGCAGAACTGTCTATTCTCCCTGGCAGAAACTCAGCGTATCACTGCTACACAGAACTGACCTCCTCTAGCCAGCACCACTGCCCTGACCTCTTGGGAGAAGTTTTCCATGTGGAACTGTGCCCTCTCTGCAGATTTACATGCTGTGTAGATCTGCATACGCAGATTCAACCTATCTCCTCCAGTTCCCCCCAGATCCTGCCTCCAGATGCAGCCCTACTGCCACAGCGCCGGGCTCTGCACTGTGCCAACGCTGCCCAGTGACAGGCACCACCTACAAGGCTCTGCAGGGCTACCCCAGCACCAGGGAACACGTAGACTGAGAGTCTGCCTGCCTGCCCAGTGGACAGACTGCATTCATGACCGATGTATTTCTGAGGAAAGTCTGCCCTTCACCTCTGCTGATAGTCTGAAACATGCATGGCTCAGGAGGAGCTTCCTTGTGGGCTCCCGTGGATGCAAACTGTCTTAATACAGACAGTGCAAAACTTTGCAGCCCATGAAGAAAAATTTATAAATACTTACAGCCTGCCTCTTGATGTTCAAATAACTGAATACAGGAACATTTCAGTGATGGCAGCTTTATAAAAGTCACACTTGGCGGGTTTTTTTCTGAAGCTGAGCCTGCACAACAAAGAAAGTTAGTCATTGAAGACTTTCACAGCAGCTTTCCTAGAATCTGAGTTAAATGCAAAATTTCTTCAGCAAGAAACTTGAAATTTCACAAATAATTTCTTTTTTTTTTCTGTTGTTGTGATGTAGCAATATTTAAGATGTGTGTATGGGTTTCTAAATATGTTTTCTAATATATATAATATTATAAACAATAATATTTATTCTAATTTTCTTTTTCTAAATACTAAAAAATCTCAACAGTTGCAAGCATTTAATGTTGCAATGTGAAAGCTGCATCATTTCCACAAGTGCAATTCATGTCTAGGCATTTTCACTTTATCACAAGACAAAGATCTGAGATTACTCTCACCCTAAATTCCAAACACAGCACTATACCAACTAATAGAAGGAAAATTAACTCTCTCCCAGCTGCTACTCATCCTCTCAGGGATGGAATATTTTCTTCTTTGTCCTCTTATGTCTCCCAAATAATTCCTAGTACCTTCTTCTGTCAGTCTGTGCTTTTCTGTGGTCCTTCCAGTTTCTTTGTGGGTCATGGGATGAAGAGTTTTTCTTTCTGTGTTTACTGCTTTTCATTTACACATAGAGCAGATCATTCTTTCTGTCACTGTGAGAAGATGAGCAGCTCAGCCCTCCACACACTTTATTTTTGGACCTCACAACTGCAATCTCTGCTGGCAGCCTGTCACCACAAGTGATGATGAAAAGGGAATCTCCCCTTTCAGTCCCTTTCATATCCATTGCTTTAAAAACCTTTCATACATTATCCTTGACAAAAGTTTTTAAAAACCCTGGCTGATCTGACATTGAGGCCATATCCTTACTAATGTGGGTTTTCCTTCAACTAGATGCATTTGAAGATTACTTTTTACTTCTTCTGTTCTCCCTAGTTCTCCATTTAAACAAGCTGGTCTTTTCTCTGAGAGAGGGGCATAGCCAAAATGTGGGACGCTGTGTGTCATTATGAAGCCTGTAGTCAAAGATTACATCCAGGATACTATTTCAAGAAGTTTCTGTGCTAGTGTACAATATTTTACTCTCAGATTTTAAGTGTGGAACTTTGTGGGACCAAAATTATACAATTTGTGAGAAGGGGATGCAAACCTGCCCTGATGTTCCCACATCTGGCCTCCAGCATTGTGAGTGTGCCATGGCTATCTCCAATCTCCCTTCAACCAGAATTTTAATACCTTCTGTCTTTAAAACATGCTCACAGGAAGACGCTACACACTGGATGCTTTTCTGATGCTGGCTTTTCTGACATTGGCTGCTTTAACAGAGAAAAAAGATAAAGAGGACAGATGTTGCTCAATGTCCAGTAAAAGCTGGAACAGATGCATCTCAGTTGATTCAGAGATTCCCCGTTTTCTAGCTCTTTATCAGTCCTTAAGTTCTATTGCACTCCTCCCCCCATGATGGAAATCTCCTTGGGTAGATGGGGACATAACAACAGAAAAATCTGCAAAGAGCAGGACAAATGTAGTGCAGAAGTCTTCCTTCCTCATTTTTGTCTTTCACCAACATTTGACTGATACCTCTGAAACAGCCAAAATTCCTCTGTTTATGTGAAACTTCACTGCCAGGAACTAGGCATTAGTTTTGCAACACTGAACTTTCTTGCAAAATATCTTCTGCTCCCTGCTCAAGCCTTGAAGTTATCTCCAAAAATGCGCTCTCAAATATCTCAGTGTTTCTGGCAGAGTGGAGACTGGTGAAGCAGCCACAGATAGAACAACCTTCACCAAGTGAGCAATGTAGACGAATTTCTCCTAGAGTGGGGACATGGAGTGCCCCTACAAAATTTGGGCAATCGAGCCTTGGCCGAACTGCGGCCTAATTAAGGTCTGCAGAAGCCTGTGAAGGCCTGAGATTGTGACACAGTTGAAATTAGTCTAATCTATGTTTTTGTGAAGTATGCCAATTATAGAGTATGTTAAAGACAGGTGAAAACAATGAGCCAATTAGACAGAATCTTCAAGAATGAAATGTAAATAATTTTATCATATATAAGAAATGTGCACAACAGAATAAACAGATTTCACCATTTTAACTATATCAGTGTAAATATCTTTCTTTTCTATTCCAACTCCTCGTCAAATACCCTACATCTGAGCAAAGCCACCTTCTTCCTCACAAGAAGGAAAATCCGAGCCATTGACAAGAGAATTTTTGTGACTTACTGCAGCAGTCTGAGAACTTCCTGCTTATGCAATAGAGAATATTTACACAATTCCAGACCAGCGACACAGAGAGAAAGTGCTGTGGAAGAGGCTGCTGTGTTGCAAAGTATGCAGATAGTGAAAGGGAGCAAATCAGCAAGAGGGTGGGGACATCAAAGGAGCAAGATCTGTTGATGAGTTCCTTCTGTGCAATAGCTTTTGCCCTAAGAAAGCAGCTGAACACAGGGTGCAACATGGGATCTAATGATTAATCCTATACTTTCCCATATCAAAATAGATATTTCATTTTGTTTGGACAAAAATACATTTTCCAGTGCACGTAGATGGGGAGACATCTGGAGAAAAGATTGGGTAAGTGCTTTTATATCTGTGGGTTCTGCTCCCACCCTCCCTGTACAGGAAACTGTGCCATTGCTGTGGGTACGGTCCATCTCTAGGAAAGGCAAGGTTTGGAGGAGGGGGAGCCCACTTTTCCCTACTCAACATGGGTCTCCTCAGAGATCACATCAGAGATCACCACAGCAAATGAAAAGTCTGGTTTTTGTGAAGAAAGTCTGTGGTGGGTGATTTTAGAGCCATCAATGTGACTTTTGACTTCACTAAACTGTTTGAAGCTTTCCACATCAAAGTAAGGCAGCACTTCACATTACCAATGTGTGCTGGGTCATCTGATGAAGAGTGAGTGGTTTGAGAGTAACAAAAAGAGTTACTGGGGTTTGCAAGTTTCTGTGGTGGATCTTCTTTTGGAAGCGATTGCCTCGGGTAGCAATCTGCTCTGCTGTAGGAAGCCACACAGCATCCTTGCTGACTGGGAAGCAAGCCAATGTTATTCTAATGCAGAAGAAAGGTGTAAGGGAAGACACAAATAACTACACAAAGACCTGTCAGTCTAACCTCAGTTTCTAGAAAAATTATGGAGAAGGTCCTACTGAATACTGCTGAAAAGCATTTGAGGAATAATGCAATCTTCAACATTGGTTCACAGAGGAAAAGTCCTCTTTAACCAGTTTGATTTCTTTCTAGGATGAGGTCACACCCCAAGTTGGTAAAGGGAAGGTGGTGCATGCAGTTTTCCTGGCTTTTAGTGAGGCTTTTGATACTCTCCCTCATAGCATCCTTCTGGACAGTTGTCCAGCTGTGGGAGGGGTGAGTTGATGGTGTGCAGTGTGAAGAGCTGGCTGAATGGCAGGGCCTGAATGGTTGGAGTGAATGGGGCTGTGTCTGGCTGGTGAGTGGTCACTGGTGGTGTCCTTGGGGCTTAACACTGGGGCCAGTACTGTTGACTATTTTGATCCATGATCCAGATGCAGAAATTGAATATCCCATTAGCAAGCTTGCTGACAATATCAAACTGGGAGGTGCTGTTGACTTTCTTGAGGAACAAGAGGCCTCAAAGGAGAATTTTGATGAATTGGAGCATTGGGCTATCTCAGGCATGAAATGAAAGTAGTCAAAGTGCTATTTTCTGGGGCTGGGAGGGAGTAACACTGGATACAAGTCTAAACTGGGAGAGGAGTGGCTGAAGAGCAGAGAGGGACCTGGGGGTGCAGATGGCTGCAAGAGGAATGAACAGTGTGCCCAGGCAGCTGAGAGGGGAAATTGCATGCTGGAGACATCACACATAGCATGACCAGCAGGTCCAGAGAGGGGATTATCCCACAGTAGTCAGCACTGCTGCAGCCTCCCATGGAGCAGTGTGCATGGCTGGCCCCCAACATTGAAAAAGGATGTGAAGGTCCTCAAACATGTCCAGAAGAGGAGAATGGAGGGTGAACTTTCTGGTGAAGAGCTAGAAGGCATGTCCTACAAGGAGCAGCTGAGTGCTCTGGGCTTGTCTCCTTCAGATAAAAGGAGGTTGGGAAGAATTGCTTTCTGCAGATTCTTCAGGAGGGAATGTGGAGAGGGAGGTGCTAGACTGTTCTCTCTGAGATCCAGGGGCAGCACCACTGGAAATGGTCCAAAGTCGTGCCAGAGGATGATCAGACTGGACATTAGGAAGCATTTGAATGCCCAAGCAACAGGACAAGGAGTAATGGCCTGAAACTAAACCACAAAAAGTTCCACCTCAGCATGAGGTAGCACTTCTTTACACTGAGGGTGACGGAGGACTGGAACAGCTGCCCAGGCAGGTCATGGAGTCTCCCTCTGAAGACATTCAAACCCACCGAGGTGTGTTCCAGTGTCACCTGTTCTGGGTCATCTGTTCAACTCTATATCTGGAAGGCTATAAATGATACAATGATATATATTGTGGGACACAAGGGAATTGAATTCATAATTTCTAAACCTAGTGTCAGGTTCAGGAGGCACAATCTCAATGAACTGAAAGAATCTTGCAGTTTCTTTTTCTCATGTGTAGCTGTAAAAAGCAGGACTGGCAGTGAAAAGAAGGAAGACAGGCAAAGTTCTCACACAGTCTGGTGTGTATTGTCCCCATCAACAGATAGAAGTGGGGTGGTATAGTAAGGAATGGAATGCTTGATCAAGCTGGAATGAGTGGATCAAAATCCACGGAATGCTATTTGCTGATCCAAATGCTGGGGTGACCACAGCAGCACTGCCAGGTTCCTGCAGCAAATACCTATCATCTTTGCCAGTGGCCTTTGCAGCTTAGAGTGACTTGGCTGAGCCACCTCAGGTGTGTCTGCTATTGTGAACCTCATTAAGGCATTAGCATCCATGCAAACAAACCTTCTCTCAGATGGGAGGTTTTTCTCCACCTTCTATGCATATGACCTTGCAATCTTGTACCACAAAGCAGTTCCTCTTTGAGGCAATGTCTTCAGTTCATGATAGGCATTCATCTGGATCCAAATAGAAGATATTAGGTGTGTAATTTGTAGAGAATATAGTCTCTATTTCTGAAGGTTTCTTTGATTTAAATTTAGGATTACAAATGGACTAGCTCTTATTTAACTTGCAACACAAAAGAGGGTCTTCTAGCACTTGCTGATGTGCTAGTGTGACTTTGTTCTTCTTTGGTTGCATTTAGGTTTGTATTACCTTTGCAAACTCCTGGGAATAAGAATAATTTTCAGATCTTCCATCTGTCAAGGCACAGTGACAGAAGGAAAATGGCATCTGCATAGTCAGGCAATAATCTTACTCGTTATGTGAACTGTTGGGTGGCTGGTGCCCTCTAGCATTCTAGAGGGGACTGATTTGCCTGTGTAGCCTCCTTGTTCTTTTGTTCTGAGTAATATGGAATTAACAGTAAAAACTAAAAAGATAAACTAGAGTAGACTGTCCAGGCCTTGCAGCCAATTGGTAATGGAACAGAACTGGTTCTTTATTTATCTCTTTGGAGTAGGTTTTTATTTCAATCTTAGTATTTATGAAGACAGAACATCAGGTTAATCCCATCAGTGGAGTTTGACAAGAGATACTACTTGAAAGTCCTGTTGTGTTTCAAAGGAAAGTCAGTATTATCCTCAGGCTCCATGGAAGGCAAGGAGATAATGTTCCCTTCTACAGAAACAGCCAGCACCACTCGCTGTCATGGGGAAAGCTGTTGTGGTAGCGACCTGTCCACCTTGGATGTGCGTCAGAATGTTGTTCGCTGCTTAATTTTGTTTGGAAGAGTTTCTGTATGGGAAAGGGGTTTGTTGCCAGTTGATAAAAATTAATTCCATTCCAAAGTGATCAAACTCATAAGAACAAGCCTGAGTGGCTGTGAGCCCTTTCTGGATGCCCAGGCCAACATAAGCCACTCCTCAGTGCAGGTTGGGTGCTATAGAGGCCAGAGCCTCTCTAGAGACACCAAAGCAGTAGTGACAAGACCCTGGCAGCCCTTTAGATACCCTTCCCCAAGGTCTGCTCCTAGCAGATGGTCAGAGGATCTCATTAATCAACTTTAAATAAACCTTCATAAGCAGGCCCCAGGGAAATGACCTAAAGACGAAGGCAACATGTGCCACAGGTTATGCTTTCCTGCATGTACTTCTCCCTGCCCAGCACAGGCAGAGGTGTGTCTGGAGGACTAAGCAGCTGTGCTGACCATGAGCGAGCAGAGCCACGTCAACAGCCTGTTCCTCAATGAGGATGCAGCCAAGCGGCTCCAGGCCGACAGCCGGGTGCAGCGGTTCCGGCAGGCTGTGCAGAAGCGGGCAGCGCGGGCCAAGAAGCGGATGGGCAGCATCACTGCTGAGAGTGCTAAAAGCTTCTTCAGGAGAAATGTCTTTGTCCTCTTCACCATTGCTGCGGTCCTACTAGGTATGGAGCTGGTGGCAACACCAGGCATGATTTATAAATATGGGGAAATGTTAATTTATTTTACAAAGATTTTATTTTATCATAGTGATTTGACTGAGGAGGTGAAGCTGATGAGCTGACAGCTCAAAGTGCTGTCCACGAGTACTTTTGTGTTCCAAGATCAAGAGACCCAACAGAGAATGTGTATGTGAGAGGGAGTCCTTTTTGGTCCTTTCTGGCTGCAGTATAGAAATGTCTACGATAGAAAGAGTTTGATGGTCCAACTCAACAAATCCTTGTACAAATCATCTAGGTTTCTTCAGAGGCATCCTGTGAGTGCAGCTGTAGGCTCAAGGGCTTTTCAAAGTTCACAGCTTTAGCCTGATAGGATGAGAACTGCTGCAAATGGCCGTGATACAATGCACACCAAATTTGCTTAGCAGATGGCAGGCTGTCCCTAGCTTTTGATCCAGGCTATATGTCTCTAACTGGCTGAACTCAGCTTTAAGAGGTGGGTAGACAAAGAATCTGAACTGCGTAGTCACACTTATTTTAGTCTGGGAGATCATATCTCTCATCACAGCATTTTATATCCATGAGCTTCCTGGGAACAGACTCCAGAAGAGCAACAGACAAGGGAACAAGGATATCTGTGGTTTCGCACAAGGCTCCTCTGCACATAAATATGTCAGAGGGAGAGAGAGTATACCATAAAAACTGGATCACAGCCTTTTAGAAAATGAGCATTTGTTCCTTTGGGAAGAGGAGGAACTGGGAGTAGATGAGAAAGAGAAAAGCCACATTGAAGGACTGAGGGATAGACCACTGGATCACTGTCCCACTTCCATTCTCATCCCTTGCTGATCCACAGGAATTATCTTGGCCTTCTCCCTCCGGCCCTACCAGCTGACCTATCGCCAGATCAAGTATTTCTCCTTTCCTGGTGAGCTGCTGATGCGTATGCTTCAGATGCTGGTTCTTCCCCTCATTGTCTCTAGCTTGATTACAGGTGAGAAGTGCTTTCTGCTGCTTTCAGCCAAGACAATGGTCAGCAAAGCTGCTGTTGGGGTACCTCTTGGTGACCCAGCTGGATGTGCTTGGATTAGCTTGCCTAGTAGTGACAAGCCTGAATCTACAGCCATAGTGAACGTGATCCACACTGAGACCCCTACTGGGTCAGTAGTGGTGCAGGGAAGCAGAAGACTTTGTACTTTCTCAGAAGACTGGGTAGAACACAATGCAATGGCTCCAATGCCCAGCACCTGAGCACTAACAAGGATTTAATCCTACATAACTTCAAATGTTTCCAAGTTTGTTACCCAAGTCAACTTCAGGTTTCCTCCAGCCTAGAGAAGGTAAATTTGTGTTAGTCTAAAAGGGTTGAAGTTGATGACCAGCTGGAGGGTCTGGCTTGTTTCACCCAGATCCTCAAGGAAGACATGACAGAGAGCCAAGCCTTCAGACAGCAGAAGGCTGCAAGGTGTTCCACCTGCTGAAACGTCTCACCATTAGGGACTGAAAAGCCTACTGTACTAGGAGGGGATTATTTCCCTTCTGAGAGCTTTAAAATAAAATTGCTACATTCCCAAATGCAGACTAAGATCCACCAGTGATATGCTTCTTCATGACCACAAGCCACATTCTTTCCTATCAACATCACCCTGGAACTCCAAATTCTGTTCCTTGTAGGCTGTGCTTCCTAGAGACCCTAGCTCCCTGTCCAACTCATGCATGAGCCTTGCACCCTTTGAGTCTTCCTCAAGTTTTCCCTTTCTCTCTAAGACAAAAGGCTTCCTCACCTTGTCTCTCTGTGTGACACTCCAGGAATGGCCTCACTGGATAGCAGAGTCTCAGGGAAGATGGGGATGCGGGCTATCATCTACTACATGGTGACCACAATCATAGCTGTCTTCATTGGCATCTTCATGGTGATCATCATACACCCAGGAAAAGGATCTAAGGACAAACTTCACCGAGAAGGCAGAATTGAGCAGGTGCAGACCACAGATGCCTTCATGGACTTGGTGAGGTAGGTAAACAAGATGGTCTCATACTGAGACCTTATCAGTGAAAATACATTCCTCCATGGAGTGTCCTTTTGAAGTATCATAGCTTTAGGCATATAATCTTAGTGAAAGAGGTTAATGGCCGAGTCTTGGCAAGTCTACTACTTCTACCTTAGTCTAGCTAACTGGCTTTGCCACTCTGAGTGCTTGGCCTGGAGTCCAGACCTTCTGCAGAAGTATTAATTTAAGAGGTCATGGTGTGCTCAACAAAACAAGTAATGAAAACCATCAGTGGCTACCTACCTTTCAGAAATTCACCCAGCAAAGGCTAGTCCAAATATCCATCTTCAATGACCAAAGGAAATCAAGGAAGTGGTTCCCAAGACATTGCCTTTTCTTCCCTTACTGTGACCTTACTCAGTGTATTGCAAAGCTGTACCATCTCAGGTGGTATAAAGCTGTGTTTTTGAGGTACATGATAACAGAGAGCTCACATGACAGCTGTAGAGATGAGGATGAGAGCAAGGCAGTGTATTAAACATTGTAGTATGGTATTGTTTCAAGGTTCAGTTGGGTTTGATGAAAGTTTTACAAAATACCTATATCCCAGAGCAGTATGTGTGTCATCTCTTTCCACATACCTGAATAACCTTCTGAAGTCTGAAAACATGCAGTGGAAGTTGACAAGTTGCAAGAGGTGCTGGGTCCAGATCAGCATATTCTCTTCTTCTGTCAGTCACACTGAAAGGGTTTAAGTGGACATTGTGACCTCAGACACTGCTCCAGGACAAGGTAGTTGGCCAGGAAATCCATGTTTTCTTCCTAGTTCAACAGGACAATAACTCTTTCCTTGTTTTATCTACTGCAGGAATATGTTCCCGCCCAACCTGGTAGAAGCCTGCTTCAAACAGGTATGAAATCTCCTCTTTGCGCCTTGTGCCCTGGACCATGGTCCTATCCACCTCTCTGAGGGATGGATTAGCACTTTATTCCCCAGGTCTGACTGCTGCAGGAGATACTGCAGATGTCAGTCTGTATTGTAGCATTCCCCATGCAAGCTTTTCAAACTGTCTGTCCATGGGGGCTTCAACCTCCATCCCATCCCACAGAGGCAGGAAGGGTTTACATGATCTCAGGTAGCAAGCTTGGACTGGCAGTGATATGGAATAGATCTGTCCCTTCTGCAGTGCTAGTGCCCCTAAAAGCAGCACAAAGGATTATCAGAGAAACCAGAATATTTCAGTCCTAGTGACATGAGATGCTCTAATGGTCTCTTTTGACCTTCTGCTCTATGAATTTTCTCAACTTTATGGTGCAAGCACTACACTGGGGACCTTGAGAACAGGCAAAGCAAGTTTCCCACAGAGGTCAGCAGCAACTTGGAGTACTCTCCTTTAAGAAGGGATGTAAGAGCCTAGCATGTGTCCTGATCATCTGAACAAGGGCCTGTGAGTGCATTTCATAATTTGTGTCTTTTCAGTACAAGACTCAGTACAGCACCAGGGTCTTCACCAGAACCATCCTCCACAGCAGCAATGTCACAGCAGGTGTGACAACCACTCAGATCCCTGAGCCTGAGAATTTCACCAGCATCATGGACAATGTCACTCATGCTCTGGGAACCATCTCCGAGGTGCTGACCTTTGAAGAAGTCATTCCCATCCCAGGCTCAGCCAATGGGGTGAACGCGCTGGGGCTGGTAGTGTTCTCCATGTGCTTCGGTTTGATGATCGGCAGCATGAAGCAGAAGGGACGAGCCCTGCGGGAGTTCTTTAACTGCCTCAACGAAGCCATCATGAGGCTGGTGGCCATTATCATCTGGTGAGGAGCACAGCCGGTTGGAGCAGGAGGTCTGCAGGTGCAGTTTCCATTGACATGATGAGAAGTGGGGTAGCTTTAAGGATTTAATGCACAAGACAGGAACAGCAGATGGGCACAGCTGTACTTTGGCTCCATCAAGCTGGAGGGAAAAGCCTGGATGGGATATTTGTTCACATTTCATTTCCTATTCTTTCTGGAATATTTTTTTACCTTGGAAATATCAGGTACACCAGGACTTGCTTTTCTTGAGGCTTCTGGAAACATCCTTGGAAGACCAAAGAGCTGGAGTGGAAGATCTCTTAGCCTTACCAGCAGGAGTAAGGTGTGAGGCTTTCTGATCAAAGGCTTTCCTTCCAGCTGTGTTCCAGGAGTCTGACTTAGCTATGAATCACAGTAACTCTTTGCCACTTTCCTGCTTTCAGGGTGACAGCTGTATGCAGTAATGCAATAGCTCTGGGAGCTGAGCTGGGTTGAGAGGATCAGCTCAAAGTTACTGCCTTTCAGTTTGAGGTCTCCTAGATAATGACTCCTCTGGAGCTCAGCTGCTCATTGCTTTCTATGTAAGGCTGCCTGTGATACATGGTCCAGACAAACAAGGCACTGCTGAGACAAGGCTACCCACGAAGGCAGCATTTTACCAAATATTGTAACTTTAAGTTTTTTACCCAGTTAGGGCTCAAAGTTTTGTCAGGTACTGCAAAAGAGGAAGATGCAGGTCTGTCAGAATACATGCAAATGTCTGACAGGGAAGAAATCTGTCAGCCTGACACCTTCTTCCATTTTAGATCACTCTAGCTTCCTTTCCTTGGTCTATAAGTCACAGTCTTGTATCTCAGAGCAAAATCCTGAGCACAGCAAGATAGGCCTTACAGAAAAAGACACAAAAGGGAAGAATATCCCTGAGCTCATAGCAGATGTTGGGAAGCCCCATGCCCCTGGGATCTTTTACTCCATGTCTGAACCAGAACTTGGGGCTTCGTGTTCCTAAGAACAGGTAAGACTTGCCTGAGGGCACAGAAGTGAGAGCATGAGCACAGTGGAACAAATAGACTTGCACACTACTCCAGAGACCTTCGACACCCCTCCTTAAACCTCCCTTTAGATGAAGGAAGGCAGGGTGTTTATGTTGATATGAACGAACATTGGTTACACTTGGGACACTGCCTGTGCATGCCTTGCTGTAGCCAGAGCATCTTCCTTCTGCAGACCGTCTCCCAGGAGCTTGTTTTTCCTGGGGAGATCTGGTCACTGGCTGCAGCCAAGGATGTGTTCTAAGAGGAAGGTCAGAGGAAATGAAATATTTATTAAATCCTGCCCTGAAACTTTTCCAAACCTCCCAGGCTAAGCTGGAGTTTGGCATGTGAATCTCTGAGCCTTGTGCATGAGTTGCATGTGAGCTCTTGAGCTGCAGAGGCCCAGCCCTGAAAGGTGTGGCCATGGAGCTGGAATTTTCTTTGGTCCGATTATTATATTAGTGCCCATGATTCTCTCCATATCTGACTTATGTGTTCTTTCCTGTGGAGCCTCACTGCTGCTTGTCAGCTGCATTGTTATAGACGGGGAGAAAAAGACACGAGACATGGAAAAGACAGCAGGGTACCTCAAAATGGGGTTTTATAGGAGCCATGGCTGCATTTACAGGTGTTGGTGTGCCCAGTCCTTGTTATACCAGATCTGGAATCCCTAGATGTTCATATGCTCTAAATGTGAGCATCTGAATACAGCAAGGCTGATATCCCAGAGCCTATAGGACATTCTTGCTTTTACTCCCTGATTCCCTGTTTCTCCTGTACTTTCCTGTGCCTCTCAGGGAAAAAAAAAAAAATACTGCCAGCCCCAGCTCTGGTAGGAAAGGAAGGGACTCTGAAGGTTCCTCTACATAACCTTCCTTATCAATTCTACAAGGAGTGTTGTAGAAATGTAGAAAACCCAGAAGGAGGAGGAAACCACCACTGCCCATGCTGTGTGCAAAACAGAGTGCTGGGGTCCCCAGGCATGCACCAAGAGCTGATTTTTGACTATGGGATGAACAAGTCCCAGCTCTCTCCAGGTTTCTAAAGAATAAACCAGCAGTATAATCTAGTGATTAGGCTTAGTGAGCACTTATGTTAGGCTGGTTTATTGAAGATTTATCCAGACAGCATGTGTTAAAGCTGGTGTGAAAGTGTGGGAGTCAGTCCTGACCATTGGCCTTGTGTTTCTGTCACAGGTATGCTCCAGTTGGGATCATGTTTTTAATTGCGGGCAAAATCCTGGAGATGGATGACCTAGCAGTGATGGGAGGCCAGCTGGGGATGTACACACTCACTGTCATCGTTGGACTTCTCATTCATGCCCTTTGCATCCTGCCCCTGCTCTACTTCATTGTCACTCACCGAAACCCCTGGGTGTTCATTGCAGGGCTCCTGCAGGCTCTCATCACAGCCCTGGGCACCTCCTCCAGGTATGATGGCTATGTAGGAGTGGGGTTTGGGCTGGTGTAGATACTACATCTCAGCACTCCATTGCTCTCAATGCAGCACTGTGGTCTCACAATTTCTAGCACTAGCGGCTTTTTGCAGTGGACCAGCCAAACTCATATAGGAGTGGGAAGATTCCCACTACCCTGCTCAGGAGCCCTCCTCACATGACCAGCTCTGACCATCACTGAATGGCCCAAATTCCTCCTGACCAAACACAAGGGTGACTTTGCTTACTACTGAAATGCCGAGCTCAGGACAAATATCCTGCTGAATCACAGCATTATTCCACATGCACATACCTCTCACACACAGGTACTTGCACCCATTTTCATGTCCGTCTCTCCCAGGCACACAGACTGCATGCAGCTGTCATTAAACTTCCCAGAGACCTGGGCAAAGGCATCAACACCAGTATGTTAAATGACTCACACTGCCATGTCACACAGAGCCAGGGATGGTAGGTAACTGTTGTTTCACTAAGTGCTATGCTTCTTGTTATATTCATGTCCTTGTGTCTTGTTATTTTCGTGTCTTGTTATATTCGTGTTATATGGCAAGCACATAGCAAGCTCTTCCACAAACATTCTCATACCAAAACACATAGCATTTTTCCTGCTCATATCCTCTTTCAGAAACAGTTCTTTGCTTTCCCTGCAAGACATATTCTCAAACACGTGTCTGAGGACTGAGAGGGATGTGAAAGGGCTCAAGTTTTTTTAATAGCAGAAAAAGGAATTCTAGTCTTGAGGCTCTGTCCTATGTACCTTGAATCCTCCTTCTTTTGGTGTTATACCAGCATCATCAGCCTCAGGGTTATACAGCCCCTGTCCCAACCCCCTGAGAAAAGCCATGTCAGAATGTGCAACTGCAGCGTGCATCATATCTGAGGAAGCCTTGCTTAGACTGGTTTTTCTCCTAGCAGCTTCTCACCTCTGGCTCACATGGCAGGGTGAAAAAGCAGGTGGGTAAGGTCATAAACCAGGCAGAGGCTTAGTCCTTCTTCCATAGTCAGCATACATGCAATTCATGTGGTTTTATAAATTCCTTTCAGCTCAGCGACTCTGCCCATAACCTTCAGGTGCTTGGAAGAAAACAATGGTGTGGACAGGCGCATCACGAGGTTTGTGCTGCCAGTGGGAGCCACAATTAACATGGACGGCACTGCTCTGTACGAGGCCCTTGCAGCCATCTTCATTGCACAAGTCAACAACTATGAACTTGACTTTGGGCAAATCATCACAATAAGGTGACTTTTGAAAGATTTTTGGGGCTACAGAAAGGGTTCCAGTTTTGTTGGCTTATCTGAAGTGTGATCAGGTTCCTCTTCTGCTCAGAAGAGACGAGGAAAATAAAAAGTATGGGAAAGAAGGGTTGTACTACAGGTGTCAAAGCACATGTGGACACCATGTCTTTGAAGCTCCACTTGAGCCTTTCTTGCATGTCCAGGTCTTAGGAAAAGCTGTGGTGTGCAGTCTGTTATGAGGGGGTGTCTGGCAGGGGCAGCCTGGCATTGTGTTGATGTCCCATGTGTCACCATCCTTCTTGGTGACCAGGGCTGAAAGGCTGCCAGACAAGGATGAGTTTCAGCTTCTTCCTGACATTTCTGCAAATGCAACCACCTCTCTTCTTCCCTTTGCTGATAGCTCTGCTTTCCCGTTCCCTCCAGCATCACTGCCACAGCAGCCAGCATCGGAGCCGCAGGTATTCCCCAGGCAGGACTG
The DNA here is from genome assembly GCA_013400175.1 of Phainopepla nitens. Classification (NCBI taxonomy): domain Eukaryota; kingdom Metazoa; phylum Chordata; class Aves; order Passeriformes; family Bombycillidae; genus Phainopepla; species Phainopepla nitens. Next base: position 57,824 of record VXBQ01014555.1, on the reverse strand, counting down.
GTGACCATGGTTATAGTGCTGACATCAGTGGGGCTGCCTACTGAAGACATTACACTGATCATCGCTGTGGACTGGTTTCTGTAAGTTCTTTGCTCAGCAGACATGCACTGCTGTGCATTCCTGCCAGTGCTTACAGACCTCGTCTGTACTCCTGATGTCTCTGCTAAAAGCAGGCTCACTAACCTGTACTATTAAGCATAAACCACATCTGTATCCCTGAGACCTTCGCACAGACTTTTGCCATGCTGGAGTCTTCGCCATGTGCTTCAGTGACTCCAGGCATCAGAGGTCACTTGCTGATCAGCCTGGTGATGAAACAGATTGTCCTCCATTTGCTTTATTTAAAATGCACCCAGAAATTATCTGAAGAGTCACAGGGAAAAGTTGTGCCAATACTAAGCAAATCTACACTACAGAATGATAGTTCTGGGTTACCAAACACTTAAGAGGAATGAGACTAGGCTGTACAAAGTTGAAGAGTGTTTACATGGGTGCAGCTAGTCAGCCACACTGCTACATTTCAGCTTTCTTTCCCTTTTAAATAAAATCACTTGTGAAAAGTGATTTTATAGGACTGCTCGTAGGAACCAGATGGAAGAATGTATTTGTGCACAGTCCCATCTCTCTGTCTTCCCAAACACCAAAATCCTGACAGGTGGATACACTGTCAGTGTTTCCTCTGTTCTTCTGTATGTTGTATTGTTGGTTTGTAGCCAAAGCACCCAAAATCTGTTCCCAGCCATGGCTGACCAGTTGGAAACAGTTTTGCGGAACACCTTCACCTCTCCTGTGGACTGTGCATAAGAACAGACTTGGCTGGAAGAGCCCTGCCTCCTACTAAGCCAGGTTACTTCTTGTGCTTACTCAGAGTAGATTATTTCAGTCAGGTGCCACTGTTACCACTGAAGGATCTGATGGGGCGCTGACTGGTGACAGGTTCAGCAGCTCTGACATACTGTTGTGGTTGTGGAGAGTTATCTCATTGCAAAGGGTCTTTCTGATGTGCTGTTTTGCACAAAGAATCTGGTGCCTTGTCTTCGTGCATGCTGTCCCTGCTAAGGAAATCTGCGTCCACAGCAGTGCTGTCATAGGTTTGCACCAGAATTTCAGCACATTTTGTAAAACAAAATGCAATTCAAGTGAAACAGGTGTGGTGAGGCCATCTGAATTTGCAGCATGGCCTTTAGAAAGGACAGTGTCCTTGTAAAAACAGAGCAACCTTCCTCTTCATTTGTCACTGCAGAGTTAACTCCGCAGCAACAAAAGACTCCAAATACATCAGAAGGCAAAGAAGCAAAAGCCATTTATTAGGAAAAGAAGTGGACTTTTATAGATGAGTTCATTAGGTCAATTCACATTGGTCAAGCAAAAGATACCCTTTCAGCTGATTGGTAAAGGAAAAGAAACAATCCTCTGAGAAACACCCTAAGACAAATATCACGTAGCTCACGTACAACAGGAGGTGCAGAATCATTGTTTTCAATTCCTTTGCATTCCTCCTCAGACCAACCTGGGAATGCCGCTGATTTCCCAGGCTGTGTCAGAGCCTGGCAGCCACATTCATTTGTGTCAAGTCCAAAACTTTTCAGTAAGAAATTGGGAATGTAATAAAACAGGAATGAATGTGAAGGAAGGCTCAAGGAAGGCTCTCTGGGAGTCATCTTCCTGTCGATGTTGAAGTATCCATTATCAGAATGACTTAGAAAGGAGAAAAAGTTTCACTGAAGATGTTTCTTGATATAATCCTCATCCCCTTAGCTGCTGCTATGAAACTGTATTTCGTTTTTCTCTCTGATTTTCAGGGACCGCCTTAGAACAACTACCAATGTCCTGGGGGATTCCCTGGGGGCTGGCATTGTGGAGCATCTCTCCCGGCATGAGCTGGATGCGCAAGACTGCGAACTTGGTAATTCTGGGATAGAGGAGAAAGAACGGCTCTCCCACGTGGTTTGCCCACAGAATGACACCCACAGGCACTCCAGGAGGGAGACACCACTGTGAAATCGGGCAGCAGAGCACAGATTAATGCTGCAAAAAGCAAAAACTTGAAACAGAAGTCCAGAGTGGAGGACAGAGAAAGATCCATTGTGCATGACACTCACTTTTCTATCACCTCTGCCACATGCAGTCTTCCCTAATCCTCTTGCTCCCCTATTTCTCTCTGACTGGCATTAAAGAAGAGAAAATTAAACTGCAAAGAAAGCCTGATTTAGTCATTCTTATGAGGCCCAACAGTTAGACTTGAGTAAGGAAGACCTAGTGAAGGAGCTGTACTAGGAGCTTCTTTATTTCTAACTAAGTAGCCAGGTGAATCGCGAACCCCACCATCTGTGGACTGGCACCAAAATGTTGCCATAACTCTGTCCTGCAAGATACAGCTGCAAGCTACAGCTTCACTTGGTTAGTACCTTCACCCAAACCAGCATTAGCATTGACCTCCTTGCTCACAGTCCTGGTGTTTGCACAGATATGCACTTGATGCTTCCTGAGAGCTCCACTAGCAACCTGCTTGGTTGCAGATACTAGAGTCACTCACCTCCTGAAGGAATGTGGGATCATACAGCAGGGACAGCTGGTTGGTAGCACCAGTAGGGGTCAATAGGCTTCTCATTAGTGGAAGATCCTAAAGGATTGTGAAAGAAGCAAACAGTTAAAAAATTTATTGTATCTATTATTCAGTCTTGAAACTGCTCTCCCCTCTACCAAGCCCTGCCAAAACCCAGTTAACTTCATTTCTTTTTAGCAAGCTCTTCTCATCCTGCTGAAACCAGGAGGGGAAACACAAAGTTTAAGAACAATTTGCCCATCTGAGCAGCTGGGTGGTACATCCATGCCAGGAATGACTCCCATGCCAAATTTGCTCAGAAAACAGTTTTACTCCTCATCACAGGATTCCTAGGAAATGATTCCTGTGCTTATCTCTGCCTATTTTCAGAAGTGACTTCCCTTCAGTCACATTGCTCTAGAATGTGCTTTCAAACACCTCTGTCTTTCTACAGCTCCTTATCTTTTATAGGCAGGGCCAAATCACTTCTTAGTGCTTGCACAGGTTTGCCAGATCCCAGACTTAAAAAATTAGGATTTTTTTTTTATTCCTACCAAATGGAATTCAGCTTCTGTTTAACACCCTGGGACATAACCCTAAATTACATCCATAACATCTCAGACAGAAGTAGGGACCTGCTTCCTCCATGCTTTCTCCCCCTTCCTTGGCATGGCCGGTAATACAGCTGGTATCTCACATCAGTGAACAGGACCACTAGGATTTGGTCCATAACATCCACGTCCCTGAACATTCAGAAAATGAATGTCTATAACTCAACCAGGAAGATGTTAAGGATCCACAGTGCTGGGGCTGCCGCAGTGTAGCTGTCCTGCTTTTGACAATGGCTAAGAGCAAGCATAGCAGTGAGCAGCCTCCTGACCCACCAAGGAGCTATCTAAACTGGGCAGCTTTAACTTGAGGTCTGCTCATTATTCCCAACCCACTGTGTCACTTACACTCCTCTACCCTGGCTTTACACACCGATGTTTTTCATCCCTAGCCATAGCCATACACTCAGAGGTGCACATCGTGGAAAAGACCTCAGAGGCATTGCTGGAGTCAACTTTGCCAATCACAACTGCACACCTGCCCATGCTGCGCTCCCCAGCACTAACAAAGCTTCCTCAAACACATTTCCTGAGATGTTCAAAGCCACATCCTGAGGCTCTTTTTAGTTGCTCAGAAACTGCAAGGTTATATATTGGTGCTGCCACATTCCACATCCTGTAGGCAAAGTATTCTATTTTTATGTGCTGGACAATTACTGGGAACCTGAGATAAATGCACAAATGCATCTCTTTCATGTCAGACTGGTAGCAGAAGAGGGTAACATAGAAGTGTGTGGTAGTTCTGTTTAGCAGAACTCCAGACTATAAAGCAGCAAGTTGTTTGCTGACTGTGGAAGACAGGTTGCTTATTTTGACAAGAGATCTACTCTAGCAGGAAGCAAGTGAGCTGGATAACAAATGATTATCCTTCTCTTTGTAGCACTTTTTTATCTTGTTTGAATACTTTTATAATGTCTGCTCTTCTCCTTTCTAGACTAAACAGATCCCGTATATATCACAGGTAATAATCATTCATGTTCCTCTCCTCTGGACTTTCTCCTTGCTGTTCCACATCTTTCTTGAAAGGGAATGACTAAAATTTTACACAACAATCCAACTAAAGGTTTATTATTACTGAGCACTGAGGAAAGAATATTTCCTGTATGTTAAGATTTAGATCTTGGGCTCATGTTACCATGGTTGTTAGCAGGCTATGCATCGGCTGATCAAGATAACTGTCCCTGATGCATACATACAGCAAACTCAAGTCTGTTCATCTTATCCTTACTCTTAGAAAGGTTAGACTCTTACTTTGATGAGATGGCTCTATCTGAGGACTGGATCTTAATCAAAGAGTTTTCAGATACACTGCATCAGCTTGTATCTATAGTGAGCTAAGACAGAACTAGCTTATAAATAACACTGCTCAGCTGATGAGTCTAAACCTTCAATAAAGAACAGACCTGCTTATAAAACCCAATGAAGTGCTTTATTTTTTAACAACAGCATGATAGCACTGACCCTAGTCCAGTGGTAATACATGATAATTCCCACATCATTTTAAGCAGGACTGCTGCCTATCAAGCTATTTCCCAGGCTGTGTTTGTGCACTTGATTATTACTATTGAAGCACAGTAATTGCAATTTGTCCATATTGAACTGCTTCTTGGTTTTCTTTCTTTCTTTCTTTTTTTCAGACTATTTGTCCAACTTTTCAAGAAAACGTTGAATTCTAATCCTGAAGAGACTTCCTGTATAAAAAGGGCAAACTGAAGGATGAATCAGAAGATTGTTGGATTGGATTCTAGCTCAAAGGGGAATTAATTCTGGGAAGTCTTATGGCTTGGGTTACACAGTCATACTAGATGGTCATAAGGGTCCCTTCTGACTTTATAATATATGCACGTGCTTTCTGGCTTAGAGATATCGCAAAGGGTCCTTCCAGCCCAATCATTTCTATAAGCTATCTGGAAGGGTCCTAATGATACTTAAATAAAGCTCAGCAGGAGTCTAACCTGTTTTCAGTTCCTGTTAGCAGCATGTACCCATATCACAAAAAGGACTCTCCATAACACATTGCATCCACATGTTCACAGATGTTCCCGCAAAGTGGTACGCACCAACCCTTGCCATTTGTGATTTCCTGCTTTCCACACAAAATTAACAGAGCACAAACAAGTGGAGGCCTCATTTTCCAGCAATTCAAACCAGTCTTCCTTTGGGAATTTCAGAACTCAGTTTATAGCTTTTAGCTCTGTTGTTTACCCATGTCGCTAACCAAATTATGATTGGGATTATCTGTTTACAGTACCTGAATATCAAAGTATGGTCAGAAACTTGCATATACTTACATATATATGAAAGAGGTGCATGTGTGCAAGCATATATATACACAGAGTCAAATTTTTGTTACTTATCCAAGAAGGAAAGCCAATATTACAGTTTCATTATGTGTAAAGCTCCATATTTCATTTTGGTGTCCACCGTGATTTACCCATTTAACCCCATACTTCAAACAAAAAACCACACTATTCTACTTCATTCCAGAAATGAATCTTTCAAAGCCAGAAAGGAGCTCAATGCATGCCAATTTTGACTTGTACCTGCTGGTGATGAAATGAGAACTTCTCAATGTATAGAAAAATTTCTCCACTGTGTCCGTGTCTGTATACATCCCAAAGATCCCCATCCACACTGCATCTGTCTTGGCAAATGCCAAGCTTTCAGAGCTCAGTCAAGGATACTAAAGTATTTGTACTCCTTCCAAATCCAGTGCTGACCTTGTACTAACTCAGCCTTCAAAACTGGATAATTGAAAGGTATTTTATAATTTTATCCACTATCTTTTAAAATAACCAGATATTTGTGAGCTTCTGCAGTCTTTACTGCAGTCCCGCTGCTTCTACTTGCAAAAACTTTCTAAGTTTCTCCTATTTGCAAACAGATTTTTTCCACATGATTACAGATGGGATAAAACAGAGAGGTCTCTCAATGCTTAAATACACAAGTAGCTCTTGGATAAGGACATAACTCTTCAATACTAATTTGAAGAGAGAAAATCCAAGAAGAATATGGATTTTCAGTTAGTCCACATGTCATTTAATGTATATGATACGTGCACATTGCTCCAGGAGTCAGAGCTGCCCATGAAAACTGACCTGAAATTGTATGTCCTTCTGCTCTGCCCAAAGAAGAACTGGAAATGAATACTGCACAGTGTGTTCACGGCATTCATGCAATTTGACTCTGTTAATTCCTAAGGGCTTTTTCTTCATGCTGTTATTTTCAGCATTAATACAGATAGTTTCCATATTTGAAAAATAAAGGGATTTTTTTCCACAGTACTTTTCCATGATGTTTTTTTTCTATTATTTTTCTTCAGGACTGTGACCTTTCAAAGTCAGAGACATTACTTTTCACACGATGTATTATACTTTTTTATCTCTATGTACCTACCTCATGGGTCGAATATTAATCTCAGATTTTGACAAGGCCTTTCCCTAAAGCTTCTGCTTTGATGCCATCTTTGGCATAAGTCCATAAACTGACAAAGCTACATGAGGTTTGCTTCCTCTGCACCAGACAGCACATAGGCACATACTTCCATCTGGAAAATCCACCCCCAAGAAAGGTTATGTGGGAGAGGTCTCAGAGGCTTAAACAATAAAAGGTTTACATTATCTGCTAAAATGTTGTATTAATGGCATGGGATCTGCACCAAGTGAAAGCTGTTTTTTCTCCCCTTGATATCCCTTTTTCTTGTCTTCTGTTCGCAGAAGAGACAGGAATCAAGCTGAATAACAGGGCTGCTGGGGAAAGGGCATCCCCAGTCCCACAGCACCCAAGAAAGGCAACAGCACAGACTCAGAAGTCAGACCATAAGACAACAGCAAGTGATGAGCAAGTCTGAGGTCTGGGTCCAAGGGAGGCTGCCCAGGGCCATGAAGGCCTAATAGTCCACTTAGGGTCCATCTGCAATCCAGTCCACCCTTCCTGTCCCCCCAGCCATGCAGACTCCTGTGAGGTACCACCAGCTTGGCTAAGGGGTCTCTGAAGATCCCAAGTCAAATCCCTCTGCTCAGAGCAAAAGCAACTTGCACAGGCTGCTCAGGACTTTGTCTGATGGGAATTTGAACGTCTCCAAGGATGCAGGTTTCAGACACGATTCCAGTATTCAATCACCCCCAGTGTAAAAATGCTTTTCTTTGTTTAAATAGAATTTCTTGTCTTTCGATGTGTGCGCATTGCCGACTGTCTTTACACCAAATGCCACTGAGACAAGTCTCAAGGCTCCTTTGAATCTTTAAATTTAATTTAATCTTTCAACAGGATGGAAAGATGGACAGACAGGAACAACATGAAGTTCAGCAAAAAGAAATGCAACGTCCTGCACCTGGAGAGGAATAACCTCATGCACTAAGACACACGGGGGCCCAACCTCCTGAAGAGCAGCTCTGTAGAGAGGGATCTGAGGGCTCTGTCCGACCCTAAGTTGAACCCAAGCCACTGCTGTGCTCCTACCTGTGTTGGCCTGGGGAGGTTCAGGGACGTGAGCACCGCTGAGGCCACGGCCGGCCAACTATGTCCAGCTGTGGGCTCGCCACTACGAGCACCAGGGACACATCACGGAGAGTCCAGCGAAGAACTGCAGAGATGACAGAGGGACTGAGCATCTCCCCTGAGGAAAGGCTGGGGGAGCTGGCACTGCTGCCTGCTGAAGGCAAGGCTCGGGGGTGTCATAAATCAGAGCAATACTCACCTAGGGGAGGTGTGAAGGTGGAGCTAGGCTCTTCTCAGTAGTGCCTGGTGACAGGACAAGAGACAATAAGCACAACAAGAAACACGGGAGGTTCTCTCGGAATATCAGGAAAGACTTTTTTACAGAGAGGCTGTCGGAGCAGTGGCACAGGTTGATTAGAGAGATTATGGAGTCTCCATCCTTGGAGATATTCGGAAGCTGTCTGGGCAGCCGACTGCAGGGAACCGAGGAGGAAAAGGAAGGCTGGGCAGTGGCCAAAGCCACACTCATGCCGGCCGCGTCCCTCCCCCGGTACCCGCTCGGCCGGGAGCGGGAGCTGGGCTCGAACCCGCGCTGCCGGGCGGGCTCGGACGTGCGCGCCGCCACGCGACCCCGTGCGGGCGGGGCCGGCGCTGCCGGGAGGGCGGAAGTGTGGAGCGCGCGCCGGCAGCATG
>VXBQ01014555.1:17251-49508 GCA_013400175.1 Phainopepla nitens | reverse complement strand
GGTGGTGGGGCGGACAGCGGCGGTGCTGGGCCGGTCATAACGGCGTTGACGCCGCTGCTCGTCCCGGAGCATTTCCCCAACGTCCCGCTCATCGCCGTGACGCGCAACCCTGTCTTTCCGCGCTTCATCAAGATCATCGAGGTGAGCTGCCGCCGAGCCCTCGGTCCCGGGGAGCCCCCGCCCAGGCCCCTGGCCTGGGTGGAAGCTGTCGCTGCCGCGAGGTGCCGGGGCCGCAGGCGAGAAGTGCTCTGGGCTGGCTCGCAGAGCGGCCAGAGGCAGCTCAGCCCAGCGTTGCGGCCGCGGCGGAGGTCCCGGGGCGGTAAAACCCCAGGCCGTGCGGGGGTCGCCGGCTGACCCCGCCGCTGGCCGTCCCGCACCTTTGGGCCGCTCGCTTTGCCTTGGCAGGTTCCTTGAACTGCAGAAAAACTCAGCCGCGTGCGTGACCTCCACGGGCAGCCGCCTCTCGGCCTTTAGGTCGAGCTTTGTTACCGACTCCTGTCGGGATAGCGGTTTCTTTTGGCCTAGTTGAAGTTTCACAGTTATTGCGTCAGCAGCTCTGCTTTTAACAGAGAAGGTCGGCGATTCACACACACTCTCTCGAAGTTCGCTGTCTCTTTTGTGTTCTCTGATGAAGGTTAAGCAAACGTGTCCTTGTTTCGGCGCCGTGGGTTGGTGTCAGAGAGCATCGAGACCCGTGTTGGTGAAGGCAGCAAGCTGTGAGCTGCACAGAAAAAACAGGAATTCGATGTAGAGTAGTACAGATGCGGTGGGAGAGGGTGCTGAGGGATGGCGATGGCAGTCACCATTTCAGAGCGTGATCTTTTCCCTCTGCACCCCATAAGGATTTTAAGAGCAATAAATTATATCACTAATGTGTCACTTGAGCTTACAGGCCAGAAATACTTTTTCCTCTTGAAATAAAACCCATTCTGGAACAAGTACTTGTATTTTTGTGCCTCTCTGGTGTATTGCCCGTTTGATTTTGAAGTAAATGTAGTACGAAGTAAACCGATATTTTCTTGTTCCTGCAGTATTATTTAGCATGATGTTATTTCTACTATAGTATTTTTCTGCAAGTCCAAATCTAGTATATGCATCTTCTAGTGTCTTTATGGATGTGTCAGGGGAAGGAGAAGATTATATATTACTGAGAGCACGCAGTCATATGAGACTTATGTACAAAAGTCATCAATTTCAATACACAGGTTAACAATGTCTCACAGAATTATTAAATGTCCTCTCTTATCCTGTGAATTCATTGTGCCGCAATTTACCTGACAAGGTCAAGTCTCTATAGGGCCTATGGAATTACTAATTTTCTTCTTGTTAACGTCTCTGACATTGGTAAGCATATTTTTGCTAAACATTGTGTAAAATTAAAATAGGTGTGCTGAGCTTAGACTAGGCCAGCAGTGGTGGTATTACTTGAGCTGTTCTGTCAGAACCATGCTGGTTGTTAGCAAAGTGTTGAGCAATGCAGCTTAGGTCCATCACTTTGAAGAACACTCAGTGATTGGCAGAGTGACCTCATGCAACAGCAGAATTCACAAGATGTTATTTTCTTGGTCACTGAGGATTCTGTGATAACAGATATCACGCTGGGATAACTGTTCCAGTGGTGCTGGGAGATCTGCCAGGGACAGACGTCTAGAGAGCACAGGGAGTAAGAAAGTAAACCAGGAAGAAATACTGGCTGAAACTCAAAGCAGGAACTCAGGCTCGTGGATGTAGGAGGGGAATTGAGCAGAGAAGGCTTTGGAGAAGAGGATTTTAGCTAGAGTTTGTGGGCAGAATTCAGGCAACTGATAGGGAAGGGTGAACCAGCTCCCCGTCAGGAGCAGAGAGCTAGGATGTACAGGTATGGAAGGGGAAGGGCACAGTGATATCAACAGAAACTTATAATGCACTGTACAAGGAACTCAGGTTTCTTGCTTGTAAGACTTGTACAGGTTAGGTTTAGTTCCTCCCCCAGCCTTTGAGCTTGTCTTATCTTGACTGGGAAATGACTTGTTTGAAATACTTACATTGCATGTCTCTCTACCTTTTTTCCCACTTCTATATTACTGTCCTCAAATGAGACAAGACTAGAACAGTACAAGCTCCAACTTAATAATTTAGTTCTAGGGTGTCATCATGCCTGGCCTTACACCCTGGGAGTACAAAGATTACAGAAAATCCACCTCTGATTGTATACCTGTTGTCCTAGGTGAAAAATAAGAAGCTGGTTGAACTGCTGAGAAGGAAAGTTCGTCTTGCCCAGCCTTATGCTGGCGTTTTTCTTAAAAAGGATGACAAGTAAGTTGTTCCTCTTAATCTTGTTAAAAACCACAAAAATAAGCTGTCCAGGTTGCGTTTCCACTAAAAGCTATCATCCTAAATGCCCTGCCTTGGATAGCATTGCAGAAATTGTGTCTGGTCTTGGACCATCTTCATGCTATGAAACTTTTTGTTGCCACCACCAGCACTGCTGGGAACTAGAATCTTGGTTTAGAAAGGGGTGTTGTTGTTTGGGAAGGAGATGAGCTGTCCAGATACTTGGGTGATTTGGAAAGGGGTTGCATGATGGTAGCAGTGAGGATTAAGTGTCTTTGCCCCTAATTCCAGTTTAAAGTTCTGCAACCAGTGATTGGTTTTTTCTTTTTCAATCTGACCTGCTATCTCAAGTTTCTGAATATCTACTCCAATTTTTTTTGCTCAATAGCAATGAATCTGATGTGGTGGAGGATCTGAATGAAATATACCAAATGGGAACTTTCGTCCAGATTCATGAAATGCAGGATCTTGGAGACAAGTTGCGTATGATAGTCATGGGACACCGAAGGTTGGTTACTTGTACTTCACTGCATCTCACCAGACTATTGTCTAAACAGAGATGTCACTTATCAGTTTCACCACATACATGCATTTTTCTTCACAGCTTATGTATGGCAAGTTTCTGCTTTGTTACCATGTCATATCCTGAGAGTGTCAGGGTATTTCATGTACTATCACAGCTGTGTGAGGTTAGCTGCAAAACAAAAATTACACTGCATGTCACTGTCATATCAGCTGTGATGTGATGCAAGCAAACATTCATTAAGCTGAAGTTTAGCAGTTACTTTGACAGTTACAGCAAGGTTGAATAATGGGGAAAAAAAAATCTCTGGAACTAACTCAAGCCAGTATTTTTGCTTTAAAAGGTGGGGGGAAGGGGAGTCCAGAACTTTAATTATGTCTTGTCTACATATTTTTGCACCAGAACTCAATTGAAGAAAATATAATTATTGCTGAAAATCTAGCTTAACCGTTTATGCCAGACATTTTTAACTAAGTTAAGAAATTGTATTTTTAAAAGCATCAATTAAGTAATTTCCATTAGAAGGAAAAATACAAGGACAGAAACATGGCAGAAGAGACAGATCCGTGGTGGGTTTTGCTTTGAAGGCTTTTTTTCCTTCCCCTCACTTTTCTTCACTTGCATTTGTTCTGGACAGAAGAGAATGAGCAGTCCTGTCAAAGCTGAATTTATGTGAGTTCACAAGTCAACTCCTTTTCAAATGAAGTCTTAGACCACCTGCTGCATTATCAAAGCACAACCATGTTTGATTTCATTTTGGAAATAAGATATTGGATTGGGATTACTTGGAATAGAAATATTTCCCTATAACTTGGAAGGGTTTGGTATTCCTAAGGTATAACTTGTGAGGACTGGTCTTTATATTTGATTGAGACATGGAGCACTGGTCAGTCATGTCCATAGGAACCACACTGGATATCAGATTTGGGGAGCATTTGTAGGGAAACATAGAAAAGGAAACTCCTGTATAAAAGCTAAAATAATGAAACATGGTGTCTTGCAGAGGTGTGTCCTCTCCTTTCTAAATTTTAGCTTGTTCAAAATACAACTTAGACTCTCTCCTTTTCATGCTGAAGAGCTGAAATGTAACGGAGAGATTGATTGTTGCTGATTTCTTTTGGCTTTCAGGATTCGTATTAACAAGCAACTTGAAGTTGAGCCTGAGGAGCCTGAGAACAAACAAAAAATTAGAAGGAAACAGAAGCGATCTAAGAAGGAGGCTGAAGAGGAACCTGGAGCAAAGGACCAAGCTGTGGAGTTGGTACTAGATCCTGTAGCTGCTTCTTCAAAGGAAGTTCTTATGGTAGAAGTAGAGAATGTGGTTCATGAAGATTTTCAGATCACAGAAGAGGTTAAAGTAAGTGAATTAGTTTACAAGCTTGGACTTGCCCTGTAGAATTACACCTACGCTTCTTGCTTAAAAGGAAGAGTTCTAAAATCAGGCTGTAATTTCAGGCTACAGGAACTAGTTCCTTCTTCTCACAGTCACTGCACAAGGGAATTATATGAAAGTAAAGAATTTTCATTATAAAAGTTCAGCTCCTTGGAGCTGTTGATTTCAGAAAGTTGCTGAATGAGGAGGCTGGTCTGTGCTTAAATCTGTGATGACCTCTGCCAAACTGAGTGCTTGCTCGAAGGTGGCTTGGGTGTTCAACCTGATGGTGTGTTCTGGCCAAGAGCCAGTTAAGTTCTGTGCATGCAGAAAGCCAGCCTGTAGGCCTTGTTGCCTTTCCTGTGAGCAGGAGCTGCCCCAGCACCAAGAACCATCACAGCTCACCACTGCAGTGAGTGGCTGGAGTCTGGGCAATGTCATATTTGTACTGAGATCTTGCCTATCCTCTTCTATTCTTTTGGTGATTAAATTTTTGTTGTGTTTATAGGCACTTACTGCAGAAATTGTTAAAACAATCCGGGACATCATTGCCTTGAACCCTTTGTACAGGTATGTTTTTCCCATGCTGCCCTGCTTTGGGAACAGCCTGTTCTTGGGCTGGAACATGCTGACATTTTCTATACCACTTGCTCTTCTGCTGTAATGAAGTAGAGATACTTACTGAATTGTCACATAGATTTTATTTTGGGATGTAAGCTCTATCCATTGCTGGAATCAAAGTTTTGAAAACTTGATGTGCAATTTAGAAACAAGATAAAACAATTAAGTCCTAAGGCAAGTGATCTGGGTCTAAGTGAAACTCACTGCAATAAGTGTCATGATCTGATCCACTTCCTATGAGCAGGATAAAAGTTTTGGAATACTGACACAAAAAAATCATACAAAATTCTTTTGGAGAGCATTTAGTTTTATATATTGATGATCATTCCTCTAACCAAGTTATTTACCTGTTTGTTACTGAGTATTGATATAATTGATTGAAATAGTATAATAATATATAATATTATATAATATATAATTGAAATTTCAAAAATAGTTAGTTTGCTATGAAACTGAGCTCTGTTTCATTTTATTGCACTGTCATAACGAGTACATTAGAATACTTCCCCTATACATTAGGAATGTAAATTTACAGAGCATTTTGGGTTTTTTTACCTTTTATTTTCAGAGAGTCCGTTCTTCAGATGATGCAGGCTGGCCAGCGTGTGGTAGATAACCCTATCTATCTGAGTGACATGGGTGCAGCCCTAACAGGGGCAGAGTCACATGAGCTTCAAGACATCTTGGAAGAAACCAGTGTAAGATGAAGTTTTTAGCTCAAGTGGTGCAAATGGAATCAGTACATCTGTTGTATGTCACAGTTTCTTTACCAGCCTCCCTGCAGAAGAGGCTTCAGTGCTACAATTGATGATACATCAATATCACTGACTAGATTCCTGTTGAAGGATATAGTAGACCATTAGTACTGATTTACTGTGTGTAAATCAGAGTGCTCTCCATCTTTGGTGGCAAATAATTTTCTTTGTGTGCTGTGGAGTTGCTACATGTTTGTCTTTCCACATCTGCAGGTGCTGTAAAGCTCTCCCAGGCAGTTTTTTATGTTGGAGTTTTTTATTCTGCCTTTCTCACTGGGAGGGAGAAAGTGCATATATATGTATATATATATATATGTATGTGTGTATGTGTGTTACTTTACAAGGGTATGGTGTCTCAAAACTTATTTTGTGTCTGTCTTTTCCAGATTCCCAAGCGGCTTTATAAAGCTCTTTCCCTTCTGAAAAAGGAATATGAGCTGAGCAAACTTCAGCAGCGTCTTGGAAGAGAGGTAAGTTTCTGGAGTAACAGATACCTTGTGTATATTTATATCATGTCCACCACTGTGATGCTTAGTATGGGTACGTGCTCTAAAGGGTGCATTATTTAGATTTAAGGTTTTCTGGTTTTCTGTTAGAAATGTGTTTTTTCATGCACATAGTAGAAGTAACAAGGCATGAGGCTTACAGCATCTGCTGTTGTGTCCAAGTTGTAGTTTCATGCAAGCAGATAAATCTAGAAGTCTGCAGTTTACCAAGCATCTGTGTAACAATATACAGCCTAATACTGTATATAGCATGTACTAGTGTAAATAGCACAATGCTATTTCAAATGACTCCTGTGAACTGCAGTAGTTCCTGTCTGTTGTAAGATTTAATCAGAATACAGTTACTGCATCTAAATGCTGATGAATTATGTGAAGTACAAATATTTGCGTAAACTGAGTAATATTTTGTCTGTTAACTCCCAGTAACTGGGGCTTTTAGAATTGATTTTAAGTGCAAAATACTTCTGGACTGGGGTTGGAATTTTTGGAGACTTCTTAAGCAAATTAAACCGGTGCAGTCTTTGGGACCAGAAATGCATCCAAGGATGCTGAGAGGGCTTATCAATGTAATTGTTTTGTTTTTTCACTCATCTTTAAAGCACTGTGGTCATGGGAGAGGTTCCTGGGAAGCAGAAAAAGGTAAATGCCATGCCCATCTCCAAGAAGTAGAATCAGGGAGACTAGGCGTGTCAGCCTGCCCCCAGTCCCTGGGAAGATTATGGGGAAAATTCTCCAATAAGTCCTGTATTGGCAAATGAAGGACATCATTTGGAACAGCCAGAAGGGATTTCTCAAAAGCAAACTGCCTAATTGTCTTCTCTTATGAGAAGGCCCAGAACACAAAAAGGAAACATGGTTTAATGGTGGGCTTGGCAGAGCTAGGTTAATCATTGGACTCAATGATCTCACAAGTCTTTTCCTACCTAAATGATTCTATGATTCTAGCAATGACTGCTGTATACTTTGACATTTGCATGGCCTTTGTTAAGGTCAACTGTAATAGTATTCTGACTAAATTGGGATGTTACAGACTGGATACGAAGTTGGTGAAAAAATTGGCTAGACTAACAGGCAGAAAAGGTTGTGATCAACATGGTAAAGTCTTACTTCAGCCAGCTACTAGTGGTATCCTCTCAGGGAGTCAGTAAGGACCTCCTTAAGCTCTGCCAAGAGAAATTCAAAGTCCGAGACTAGGCCTGGAATAATCAGGATAGAAGATAGCTATACAGAAAAGGACTTTGAAGCCATGATGTGAAGGAAGCTCACCATGAATTGCAGACTGCCCTTGTAGCAAGGAAGGCCAGCTGCATACTGGGCTTCAGTTGCCCTGTGTAGGCAGCAAGTAGAGATTAGTGGTTAGCCCTCTCTGTTTGGTACTAAGGAGGTCACATCTGTCTTACTCTGCCCAGCTTTTGGTCTCCCAAGCACAAACAGAACATTGAAGCACTAAATCATGGCCAGTGAAAGACACCAAGATATGGAGGATGCTGGAAAGTATTGTTAAGTCACTTCTTGTGTTAGAATACACTGCAGATGAGTTCCAAGTAGTTTTTTTCATTTGCTGGGAACATCATAACTGAGAAGTATTTGGAAGTGTTTGATGTTAGATGGGCTGTACCAGGAACTGTATTTATTGCTTTGTCTAGGTTGAGGAGAAGATCAAGCAGACACATCGCAAATATCTTCTTCAAGAGCAGTTGAAGATCATTAAGAAAGAACTAGGTCTGGAAAAAGAGGACAAGGATGCTATAGAAGAGAAATTCCGGGAGCGACTAAAGGAGCTGGTAGTGCCAAAACATGTCATGGATGTGATTGATGAAGAGTTGAACAAGTTGGGCTTGCTGGATAATCACTCCTCAGAATTCAAGTGAGTACATGGCCATGTCATGCTGTCAGGGTTTGTTGGGAGAGTGAACATCAGTGCAGTTCTATGAAGCACTTACCTTAGTCCTCTCCTCTCCCCCCTCCCCTCCCCTCTCCTCCCCAGTACATTATAGGATTTTTCTCCAAATTGCCTATGTTTACTTATGTAGTCTACCTCTTGATGATTTTAGGTCTTCTGTCTATTCTTGCAGTCTGATACTAGAGATAGAAAATGTGCAGTTTGTTCCTCATGAAGTGTGCAGTGATTCTTTTTCTGCCCTCAGTTTGGCTCTTCTTCCTTGTACTTTGGTGTCTTCAGTAGACGTGAGAGAAGCTAATACATGACATTGGCTAAGCTACCTGAGGTGGCCCCTGAAGTATTGGGGCAGGGTTGGAATTGCTAAGGAGTGAATGGTTTATAACACATGTTCTGTGATGTGAATTGTCAGAGACTGAAGTTGAATTGAACATTTATTGTCTGTTGAGTCAGAGTGTGCTCTATGATACAGCAGTTGGTGTACTCATCAGCTCTCTAAATATTCTGGCTCTCTGCTTTTAAAAGAATCCTTTACAGAGTAAAAGACTGTTTGACAGCAAACATGCCTTTGGATGAGCAGCGTCTTGGCAAGCACAGAGAAGACATACTGGGCTTCACAGGCAGCATTAGTACCTTTCCCTTCAGAGTTGTAACAGTGGTTGCAAGTTAGCAAAGGAATTACTTGGGAGCAAAAAGCCAAAGCTCTGGTGGCATGGCAGTTGCCATCAGGTGAATCCTGGGCCTAGACAGCCCAGCTGTGCTTCCTTGTGTCTATGACTGTGCACAACTTGATAGTTACTGCATTGTGCAGACCTTCTGTACACTTGAATTCCTGATCCAAGTGCATAGTTTTACAACAGTGAGTAGTGTTTTGACACACCTGTGTTCTCTTGTTTACACACCTGTTGTGTTGTCATTTGTTTATGCTGATTATCTCTACTGTTAACTTCCATACTGGCATCATTATCCTAGTCTTAAATCTTGCTGTTAAATCTTGTGCATCCAGCTGTTTTTTTCTTGCTTCTGAGCCAGGAATCTTTCATCTCTACCATGTCTTAGTTTACTGTGGAGACAGAAAACTTTTTCTAGTTTTAAGTTTCATGACTTGATCCAAGCAGTTGATGTGGTGCAGATCATACAAACAGTCCTGTTCCTTTTCAGACAGGAGCCAGCCCGACACCAAAACAATTATACAGGGAAGTTGTGTACAGAAATTTAAGTCTTTTCATGGTATATTGGAGATTCTTTGTTTCAGAAAAGCAAAAACTGTGGAAAAAATGTTTTTTTGGGGGGAAGAGGAGGACAAACAAGGGATTGAAGACTGAAGAAGGTTAGCAGTGACTGCCCAAATAGTGATGTTCTTTTCATAGCCTCGCTTCCATGAGTAGTTTATATCTCACTTGTTCTGGATAAGGTTGTTCTGGAAGGTGGTGGAGGAAGACATGAGCTGGTGAATCACTCTCATTTGTGTGTTTCTTTCAGTGTTACACGGAACTACTTGGACTGGTTGACATCCATCCCGTGGGGTAAGTGTAGCGAGGAGAACCTGGAGCTGGCCAGAGCCCAGGCAGTTCTGGAGGAGGATCACTATGGAATGGATGACGTCAAGAAGCGAATTCTGGTAAGGCAGGAGTAGGCAGTGTGTTCCATTTCTCACTCTGCTTAACATCAGGCATTTTGGATGTGTTTCAGATTACAGTCTCCATTGAATTGGTGTTAATTTACGCATCAAACAAAGACCCAAATGTTCTGGTGATCAGTTAATGTGCTTAATTACTTGTGGCAATGAAGGTCACATTCTCATTTCAAACTGCAATATTCTGATTTGCACTTAATGCTGGGGCAAATAAGTGTCCAAGGGAAGCAGTCTCTGGATTTTTTCCCCACTTGCACAGTCATTTCTTCACTGTAAGTGTATAACCAGTTGAGGCTTCGGTTCTGAACTGTGATCTTTTGATTCCTCAACTGTTCAGTGTTATTTGAGGGTTATCTGTCATAGAAGTCATAGAAGTGTGAAATGAAACAAGCTGAACTTAGCATATGGGAATGGTACAGTAGGAGGTGCTCAAATGTAGCTTGAGAGACTCGGGTGAGAGCAAGGGAAGCTGAGAGAAGAACTAGAACTCTGTCTTCTCACTCCAAGGCAGTGGAGAGAGAGAGAGAGAGAGACTGCTTCTTCTGGTGAGATGATACAGAGCACAGAACTTGGGGACAACCAAGCATGTAAATAACCAGAGGGAAAACAGATGCAGTATTAGCTTTCTTCCCTTGCCCTCCCCTTTGAGGAGGGTCCTTTGAGGACCAGTTTTGTGTATGATGTTTCTTTAGTAATCACTGCTTGACATGATAACAAGTGCGTTTCGGTGTTGCTGACATTCCTTTCTGTTTATGCTAGTGCTTTATCTGTTCTACAGGAATTTATTGCGGTCAGCCAACTGCGAGGATCCACCCAGGGGAAGATTTTGTGTTTTTATGGTCCCCCTGGAGTCGGCAAAACCAGTATTGCTCGCTCCATTGCCAGAGCCCTAAACAGAGAGTACTTCCGTTTCAGTGTTGGAGGGATGACTGATGTAGCAGAAATAAAAGGACACAGGTCAGTGTTACTTGAGAAGTTTCTCTGTCCAGCAGTTTTTACTAAAGTAAATAGGAATCTAACTGAAGCTGGACAGTGTATGTAATTTTCGTCTCTGTTCTGCCAACCCTTGCTGACAGGAGTTGAGATACAGAAAGAAGTGAAAAAGATAGCCAAGGGTAGAGTTTGGAACATAATTATATTTGTGCTTTTAAGTGCAGTTGCTCCCTGTTTCTTGTGTATTCTCAGCTTTGAAAAGCTGAGTAGCTACCCAAAACCATTGGACTGATGCCAAATGCTAATACATGTCTGTAAATGTCAGAACCTAGAAAATGGTGACAGTTCGAACAGGATCATTCACATGTATGTTCAGGTGTGATGGAGACTTGGTTTCTGAATAATCAGGATGAAGGTGCTGCATGAGGAAAACCTGGAAACAATAACATTCATGGTGAGAACAAGAAGTGAATAAAAAATCAGTAGATCTGACCCTTCCATAGGTTCATTCTCCTTCCACATACACAAAATCCTAGAATGGTTGGGATTGAAAGTGACCTCTAGAGATCGTCTAGACCATTCCCCTGCTAAAGCAGGTTCAGCTACAGCTGGTTGCACAGGATGGTGTCCAGAAAGCTCCAGACAAATAGATCCCACAGCCTCTCTGGGCAGCCTGTTCCAGGGCTCTGCCTCTCAATGTACAGAAGTTTCCCCTCACATTCAGGTGGAACTTCCTGTGTTTCAGTTTGTGCCCATTGCCCTGTGTCCTGTAACTGGGCACCAGTGGCAAGAGTCTGGCCCTCTGCTCTTGACACCCACCCTTCAGATACTTTTACACATTGATAAGATCCCCTTTTGGTCATCCAAAGGCTAAACAGGCCCAGCTCCCTCAGCCTTTCCCATGAGAGATGCTCCAGTCTCCTCATCATCTTCATAGCCCTCTGCTGGACCCTCCCCAGCCAGTTCCTTGTCTTTCTTGAACTGGTAAGTCCAGAACTGGACATGACACTCCAGATATGGGCTCACCAGAGCAGAGGAGAGGATCTGCATCTGAACATAAAACCAGCAATGTTTTCAAACCAGTAAGAATAGCCGTTCTGTGGAATAAATTGAACCTACACAGAAGCAGAGAAAAATATTTTCTGTGTTTTTCAGATGTTCTCTGTTCTGTGCCTCTTGGCCTTCACTCTGCTGTTATCCTCTCTGCTTCTGCTTTTTTCTTGGATACCAGAAAAATCTCTAGCAGGAAGATTACATTTTGCTATAATCTTATTAACATATTTAACAGTTTGTTCTTTTAGTGTCTTTTGATTTACATTGGTCTTTTTGTCCCTATCTAGTGAGGAAGTGAAATGTTATCTCTTCTAATATTTCTTATCCAAAACCCATGAAAATTCAAACATCTCTATTCTCAGCCTAACCTCTTTGCTTTTCTCTAATTGAGAGTTTAAACTAAAGATAAAAACTGTAGTCCAGGAGTATTTTGCCGAAATTCATGTCAGTTCTTTACTAGAAACAGACTCGGTGGGTCTTGGTGCTTAATATGGTGATGGAGAATGCTTTTGATAGATGTTGAAGAATTAAAGACTTGTTTCCCAGCAGGATATACTTGTTATGTCAGCTATGTGATGTATGCTCTGATATGTGCTGTGCTTTTCAATGGTTGCCTAAATACCATCTCTGGTAAAATAGGAGGACATATGTTGGAGCAATGCCAGGAAAAATCATCCAGTGTCTGAAGAAGACCAAGACAGAGAATCCACTTATACTGATTGATGAGGTGAAGTATTTGGTCTTTCTTCTTGGTTTTGCTCTTAAAGGCTTGTATCAATTTGTGATCTCTGTAGAAAAGGTGAAGCAGTAACTCTCCTAAAAATCCCAGGTTCTTTCTGTTTATATGAGGCTGGGCTCTCAAGTTCTCTGGGTGATACTGATACCCTTAGATGCTTTGTTTTCTCTCCTTATAACAGACTCCAGCTTTAAAATTCTAGTTGTGTCCTTCTGATTAAATTACAGTTGTTTAGATACTAATGGACCTGGCTGGATATTTAGAGTTTCCATAGTTCTTGTGTTTCCTACGTAGATGTGGGCACGTCGCTTTTCACAAATCAGCTATTGCTTGTGTGATTGTTAGCAAGAGTCACTCTCTCAGTAGATCTAAAGCAAGACTCTAAGGAATAAGATCAGACTAAGTGTAGTCTGATTTGAGAATAAATAAGTCATGGCTACCAGACTAATGCTTTGTAGAAAAGCAAATAAGGACAGGATATGAAGCAGGTGTTCAGAATAGACTGAAGGTCGTTCTGGCCTTCTTGTGTGACATACCTGGGAAGGACCAACAGCAGATTCTTGGGAATGGTGTGGGAGACCAGTAAACTGTCATTTGTTGGAGCGTGATGTAACCAGTGAGGATCGTGATTTGAAAGGTAGTGGAACCTGTAGATTATGCACTTGAGTGGTATTGGCCAGAAGCCCTGCCTTGGCTGTAGCAGCACATTTCATTAAGGCCATCCATTTAACACTACTCGTGAGGAAGAAGCAGCAGTGGCCCTGTTTGTATCCTCGGGAGAGTTCACAGTGCTGGAAGAGTCAATGACCTTGGCCATGGTCCTGGGCAGCTGGCTCTAGTGGCCCTATGTGAGCAGTGGGGTTGGTCAAGAGGACTTCATGAAGCCCCCATGAGCCTCAGTCAGCTTATGACTGTGACAACAGCCCAGGTCACTAATCCAGCTCTGCTTTCCAGTGGCTGTGTGTAGGCTTTCTGCTCCCTGGGCAGAATAAGGAGAGTGTCTGAGCTCACATGTTAGGGAAGTGGTTTAAGCTAGCACTCTAGTCCTCTCACTGTTGAGTAAGTGTTCTGGTCTGTGCCTATAGCTTATCTCAGCTTAACAAGTAGTAGCCCACTAGTAGCAGTGCTTTTTATGGTATGCACATTGTCCGAGACTTCATAGTGATTTTCTGCAGCACTCAAAAGCCCTGTGTCTTCTCAGGTGTGTCATGTGCTCACACAGGAAGTAGTGGGGACTTGGATGAGTGCACAGAAAAGTGGTATACTGGTACTGGATGTTAATGAACACTCATGATGATCTTCAAATGGAACCTTGAAAAAGCTTTTGCTTGAGAATTTATCATGGTAGGAAACCTCTTAGAGTATTAAATTTTTTTCTCACACAGGTAGATAAAATAGGAAGAGGCTATCAAGGGGATCCATCCTCAGCCCTTCTAGAACTGTTGGATCCAGAACAGAACTCTAACTTCTTGGATCATTATCTTGATGTTCCTGTGGATTTGTCAAAGGTATTTCTCTTTTCTGCAGAGCCAGAATGTATGAATGTGTATCAATGCAGAGATTTCCTGTCCATGAAAAGATGCTGACATTTTATCCAGTTGGAAAGTCAGATGGAACATAAATGGTACACAGCTGTCTCTGCAGGAGTTGGCTTTAACTGAAATGTCTGTACATGAAAGAACATGATCACCAGAGTATGTCCTCTAGCCCTAACTCCTGCAGAGCCAGGGACAAACAGATGTGTGGTCTCCACTAGAAAAGCTTTCCTTACTGTGATGATTGGCAGAGCTGCTGTCGAGGGAGGTGGCTTAATGCTGCTATGAAACTTTTGAAATTGGTCATCTTTACACACCATTGCACTTTTTGTGCAGCTAACATAAATTGCAGAATTGACATATTAGGAATAGGTATCGATAATTGGGTCATTCTGTGGTAATTTCCTAGAAGGTAGAAAGAACTGGTGAGTGAGATCTAGATCTCCCATCTTCTGGTCCCTATCAAACCATTCCGATTTCCCGATTTTTGCACTGTGTATTTCTAAACATTTATTTTGGGGGTAGGGAACATGCTATTACAAAATTCTAAAATCCAACCTTTTAATAAAAACTAATTCCATAGAGAGGGTGATCTTGCTCTAGCCCTTCAGACAGTGAAATGCAGAATTTAGGAACTAGTACTTGGAGTAAAGCAGCAGGTTAATGAAAGTTCTTAATAGGATCTTTTAATGCTTCCAGGTACTTTTTATTTGTACTGCCAATGTAACAGAAACCATTCCAGAGCCACTGCGGGATAGAATGGAAGTGATCAATGTGTCAGGATATGTAGCAGAAGAGAAACTTGCAATTGCAGAGGTAAGAGAAATCAGTGTTGTGCTTTATGTGAATTACATCTGGTAAATATTTTTTTTGCAGATTTAGGCTTACATATTTACATCCAACTACATCCAAAAAGATTAGGCACATGATATTTTGGACGGAGTTCCTTTGATTTGAACACATAGTTAAAGTAACTCCAGTGTTCCATAGGCTGTGGACACCAGAAAGCAGCATTAAGCTAACAGCAGAAAGTTGAATGAATTGGAGCCACTAGGCTTTTGTCACAAATACTAAGAGAAGGATGTGGGGGATTTTTTCTTTCAGAGATACTTGGTCCCTCAAGCACGAGTTCTGTGTGGCTTGAATGAAGACAAAGCTCAGATCACATCAGATGTCCTGACTGTTCTCATCAAGCAGTACTGCAGAGAGAGTGGGGTGAGGAATCTGCAGAAACAAGTAGAAAAGGTGAGGGAAAGTTAAGTGTAACTGTGACCACTGTGCAGCAGCCTTTTCAGCTTTTTCTACAGAGATAAATTACTATCTTACCCAGGTATTGAGGAAATCTGCCTACAAAATTGTGAGTGGAGAAGCAGAGACGGTCCAAGTAACACCTGAAAACCTGCAGGACTTTGTAGGAAAGCCCATCTTCACTGTGGATCGCATGTATGAAACCACTCCCCCAGGAGTGGTGATGGGTCTGGCCTGGACAGCTATGGGTGAGACAAAATTAATTTTGGGTTAATGTCTACATTTCTGTGTAATTTTCAAAAACTGAATGTAGTAGTCAAACAGAACTGAGTCCAGTGACGTTCTTTTACAGTCACCAGTAAAAGGAACTTCCTTTGGCCTTTGGATCCTGAATACTGCTTCTTTGAAGAAGGGATACTCTTCTTATGCCCTTACCCAGGCTCATCTTAGCTTATATGTCCTTATCCAGGCTCATCTTAGCTTAGAGCCAGCACGTTTTCTCTTTAAGCTCCATATCCCATACAAATGACATACATTTAACTCACCAGCAGCAGGAGGTGCCACTGTGACACATGGCACAGCAGAGGAATGCTGTGTCTCATCAGTGATGTGCAACACTGACTTGGCTTCTGGTGTTGAGAGCAGGTATAGGTGTTCCAGCACTCTGTGGCATGGGTGCAGTTGGCTGCTTACCATTCATTGGATTACTCCCCTAGTAACTTGGGTGCTTATGTGCATTACAGGATGGAAATACAGCACATAGCAAAGGAGATGACCTCTTCATACTCAAATTGGCCTTGGGTAGAATTAAAGTAGTTAACAGGGAAATTACCAGTATGGTGGAGAAGGTAAATAAATCCCTGGCACTGGAGAATTGAAGTGGCTAAAAGTGTTTTATGAACTCAGCTTACTCTGGAGGAAACAAAGAATATGAAACCATTGTAAGAACTTGATTATTTCCATTAAATAGGGGTTCTGTCTGTGTTTTTAGAAGTCCAAAAAAGCAATGAAAGGAGATTGGTGAGATTTCTATACCTTCCTGAAGGTATTTAAGGAACAAGTTTCAGCTGCTCTCTACTCAAGGGCTAGTGTCTCATCAGAGAGCATCAGTTCCAAATGCTTGACATAGCTCCTGCATCACTAAAACCTTCTGGTTTAATTTTCCTTTAACTTTTTTTCAGATGTTATTTTTCTTTTCTTTTTTAGGCGGTTCCACTCTGTTTATTGAAACATCCCTGAGGCGACCCAAAGACAAGGAGAATAAGGATGGGTCGCTTGAAGTAACAGGGCAACTGGGAGATGTAATGAAAGAGAGTGCCAAAATTGCATACACATTTGCAAGAGCCTTTCTGATGCAGAAGGACCCCAACAATGACTTTCTTATGTCTTCTCACATCCACTTGCATGTGCCAGAGGTAAACTGATGTAGAGTTCACAGAGCATGCACAGCAGCCCGGCTGGTTTGCTCCCCTAGATGTAAAGCTGGAAGGTACTTAATTTGTCCATATGTTGTGCAGAATGCCCTCTTGTAGCAGTAAAATCTAGGAATGAAGACGTTTTCTTCAGGCTCCTGGGAAAGTCTACTTATGAGCCATGTTTCCATTCCTTTCTACAGCAAGCATGTGGCAAGAATGCAGGGACTTGGATAATTTTCTAGAGAAACCTAAGCTTTTGTTGTAGCTGTTGGCCCTGTTGTGCAGGTGGGAAAACCATGATGTAGAGATAAGTGATTTGGATAAATGCTTGGATGAAGTTACAAGAACATCGAAGTTTAGATCTCTGTTACCAGGCCTTCTTAAAGGCTTCAGGGCATTTACACATAATTGAAAATACTAGTCCTGATCTCTGTGCCATGCTTCCTAGTCCATGTATGGCAGTGATAGCATTTGTCCAATATTTGAGGCTGAAAATAAATGCACAAGTGCTCAGAGTGGCTCACATGCTGTGTAACAAGCTACAGGCAGGTGCTTTACTGGAGACAGATTTTTGAGCTGTGATTGTGCCCCAGCTTTACTTCTGAACTACTGAGTGCTCTGTGTGCAGTGTCTTTGTTGCAGCTTGTTCTGTGTCTGTCCAGGTACCGCACTATTGTCTGTGAACTCATTTCCTGAAAGACGAGAAAACAGCAGACTCTGTCTCTACTCCCTCTCAAACATTGATTTCCTCTGCTCTTACCTCAATGAGGTTTGATCAGATAAATCCAGACCTGTCACTAGTTCAGGCCTGGATTTTGTGGAGCTTTATATACTGATCTTTTCTGCCTTGAATGATTTTTGTATTGTGACTCCACTACTTTGTATCTTTTGACACTGTCCCCCTTGTGATGTTGACTTCTGTTCCTTGTTTCCATGGTTGGCTTAGGTCTAACAAAGAGCTTCACAGTGTTTGTGCCCTTTTTTCCACTGATGTTGCTTACTCAAAGACCTGAGCCCAGTGAGTATGGTGGTGGCATCAGGCCAGAAACCACACTGTGGAGTCTTGGATTATTACTCTTGAATAAGGTGAGGAATGTCACAGTTGTTAATACATCAGCCTATTCAAATAGCAGGATTCCAACACGCACATATGCAGAAACCTTTGTGAGGATTCGTGAAATTTGGACAATGTTAAAACAACAAGGACAAGGGTATTGTCTGGCTATGCTGCTTCTTGAATGAACAGAGGGTTGTGCTTTGTTATTTTTTTTAAACAGGGAGCAACCCCAAAGGATGGACCAAGCGCAGGATGTACCATAGTAACAGCTCTGCTGTCCCTGGCCTTGGATTGCCCAGTGAGGCAGAATGTAGCCATGACTGGAGAGGTGTCACTGACTGGAAAAATTCTTCCCGTTGGTGGAATCAAGGAGAAGACTATTGCAGTAAGAGCTCATCGTCCACAGGAGAGCCCTGGGTTGGGTTCAGTGGGGACAGGGACAGCCAGAAGGGTTGCTCCTTGAATTGGGAGAGGCAGATTTCATTCTATACACAGGCTGGAAAAGCCTGCAGGGGAACGTGAGGATCTTGGCCATGTCTCTGGCTGTGAGGAAAGGGATGGGACCCCAGGCTTTGTGCCAGGGCATCTGTGTTGGCCTATCTCAATTCCACCTACACTGGCAGAATTGAAGGTGACTGACAGCTTTAACTGGCTGTCAGAGCTCTCTGCTCCATCAGAACAGCACAGTTCAATCACCTGTGCTGTGTTGAATTGCCTGTTTCAGGAGGGTATCCAATGGAGATTTGACAGCATCTCTAAAGTACATTCTTAAAACAATTTTAATTCCAGTGCGAATTTGTCTGATATTTTACACAGATGTCTGTTTTAGACAAAAGGAACTTAAATTTAGTGTCTTGTATTTTTGGCTTCATCCTTTTGCAGTTTTCAGAATTCCTTTCCAAGTGTTCAGTCTCTCTCCCTACTTTTCACCTACACAATTCTGGCCTACATAAGCCTTGCACCACACACATTTTTCTGTCAAGAATTTTATTAAGTCTTCCTCTGTTGAGCTGGGACTTCACATCAGTGTTCTGTCCCCAGATATATATGGGCTATAGCCTTGTGCAGTGTCATTACTTTTCCCTGTACAACTTAAAAATGAGTAGTTTGTAGCAGTCAGTACCGGACTGCCCTGTGCTCTGGCACTGACTGGCTGCACTTGCAGGGGTTTAAGTGGCCACAGGCCTAAAGACAGGATCACCCCTAAAGCAATGGGCACAAACCTGTCCTGGGAGGAGCAGCTCTGCTTTCCATGCTCCTTCTAGCTCCTTCTAGGGAAGGTGTCCCTATCAAAAGGTTCTGCAGAATTGTGCTAAGGGTATTGATGGAGTAGGTTGGTCTGACAAGCTGTTTCTAACTCTTGCTTTCATCCTGCACTTTATCCTCACCCAGGCTGGAACAGATACTTAAAGCTCTGTAAAATAGCATGAATGTTCTAAACAGTCCCCCGAAATGCTGACATAGTCCAGGTAAAATGCCTTCCCACCCCATCTGTCCCTGTAGTTGAGATGGCACTGGAGAGTATGTGTCTTGGGGCTTCAGGGGGATCCAGAACATGCTTCACCCCGGTGATACCTGTCAGGAATGCTCTGGGTGCTCTCCAAGTAAGAGAGTAAAGCTGGATCATGCTCCAAAGTAACTGCTCTTGCTTTCAGAAATGGGGAAGGTTGTTTCTGGTACATGGAAGGATTCCTAGGACTTGACAGACAGCCCAACTTTTTCTCCCTGCAGGCAAAGAGGGCAGGTGTTACCTGTATCATTCTACCATCAGAGAACAAAAAGGATTATTATGACCTTGCTGGATTCATTACAGAAGGACTGGAAGTGCATTTTGTGGAGCACTACAAAGAGGTATTTGATATAGCATTTTCACAG
This sequence comes from Phainopepla nitens, assembly GCA_013400175.1. NCBI lineage: Eukaryota > Metazoa > Chordata > Aves > Passeriformes > Bombycillidae > Phainopepla > Phainopepla nitens. Next base: position 30,030 of record VXBQ01014555.1, on the reverse strand, counting down.
CTGGATCTCACTGGAGGATGACACACTGTGCCTGGATGGCTGGAAGGTGTTCTGTCCCTAAGCACTCAGCCCCTACCTAGAGATGGGTGACCAGGGGCAGTCCTGAAGCGGGACATGAAACTATTGCTGCTGCGCAGCTGCCACAATGAATTATGGCTCTGCTAGAATAAAGTATTTCTCAGTCTTTAATACTGAATTATGATCTACAATAAAGGATTTCCAATTTTGCCAAAGAAATGGGCATGTTATCAGCCACCAGCAGTGGGGCTAGTCTGGTCTCTTTTCATTGAAGACGTTTCAGCTATTTCACTGTAAATTTCCTTATAGCTTGTGGAAAAGGATTGATCCAGAGGAACGCTGATGTATAGCTCTTACTCCTGATAGGATAGAAGGCAAGTAGCTCTCAGCATCTGTCTCTGCTTAGAAGCCTGGGCTAGGCTGAAAGGACACTGATATCCTAAGACAGTTCAGCCCAGATGGTACATTCAGCTGATAAAGGGGCATGGTTTTCCAGGCTCAGTCACTAGGTCAATACCACCAGAAAGAACTCCAGGTTTAAAGAGAGCAGACCAGGGTCAAACAGCTACATGCTCAATATCACCAGGCAGCAGCACTGTGCTGCACCACAGACGGCCTCTGCCTCTGCACCAGTATCATATTCAAGGACTGAGAAAAGGAATTAAATATCTTGACATGACTGTTGAACATTAATAAACACAGGCTTGGGGGCTGGAGAACTTGAATACTTTGTCTTCTAATGAACACTAATAAAAAGGAATTTAAAGAGGGCAAGAGTCTAGTTGAAAAGTATTTGCTCAGCAAAGAGCAGCTCTTGTCATCTCACAGTAAGGGAGCCCTGAGGGGAGAATAAAGAATCCAGCTACATAAGTCCAGGGAGCTCTTCCTAACTCCAGGTGTCTTTTCATCACTTGCTAACACACTGCAGAAAAAAGGTCTGAATAGAGGGTACAAGAGGAAACACAGGAGCAGGCTAAGCTGCATGAGGAATGGGCTGATGTGCCCTGGGGAAGAAGTGCAAAGTAGTTACTATTTTCAATAGCCATTTCTGCCCACTTGACTTCCCCCCTACCACCACCTAGGTCTGAAGACAGAGACTACAGAGATTCCCACGTCTTGAGACTACACACAGGCATAGAGGATTTGCCTCTAGCGTGAGTCACATCAGTACCAGTGTGAGCATCTCTAGCTGCACGTACAATAAAGCCAAATTCTGACCCAAATTCTTGATAGCTGAAGTTCAGGACTTTGTCAGCATCACCCAAGAGCACCCACTGAAGTAGGTGTACCAAGAATACTGACTACCCTGGTGTTGGGAGAAAGGACTTTATTGTGTTGCAGCAGCCTGTGCAACTCAATCCTTCTTTGCAGCAGCTTTCCTCATGGCTGCCAGGACATTACTGAGTTCCTCCCGCTTCCTCTTGGCCCGAATGTGAGTGCCAACCTGCAGGGAGAGAGCAGAGCTGTCAGTCTACATCCAGCGCAGACTGGGAGTGCCGCAGGTGTCACTGCAGTCACACCTCAAAACCAGGCACAATGGCAAAGTCCTGGACCTCCAGCCAGGAGTCTGACCTCATATCTCAGCAGTACCTCGATACAGTTATTTGGGACACCAAAGGGGCTGCTTTCAGCTCTCATAACTATTACAGCTCAAGAACCCCATCTGAAGTCTCCTGGCTAATGGCAGCCAACCTCCATCAGCGCTACTCTTATCTTCCCCACACCAGGCACGCAGACCATGGGAAAATACCATGACAAGCCTGAATCCTTGAGCTTGGGGCTTTTTTGGCAAAGAATCTTTGCATCCATCTGCTCTCCCCCCCACCCCAAGAAACATTCTCTCCACTCCATCACATTACACCAGTAACTTCCAAAACAAATGAAAAAAATTAAGGTCATTAATAAAAAAGCCAAATATTCCTAGAGGATGCCAGAAAACAGAAAAATGGCAGTTTCTGCCATCATTGTTAGTTGATTGACCCACCCGTTTCTTGATGAACTTCAGAGCACGTTTGTCTTTGGACACTTTCAGCAGCTCCATTGCGCGTCGCTCATAGGGTGCAAAGCCACAGACTTCCCTGATCATGTCTCGCACAAACTTGGTGTGTTTGGTCAGGCGCTGTGGGAAGGGAGGGAGGACACACGTTACAAGGCACTGCACACTGGCTGATGCAGCGGGGACTGCAGGGGGCTGTGGCATACTCTCGGCTGGCCTCAAAACCAGCCCATGCTGTTGGCGTGTCCGAAGAAAACTTGGGTCCCTGGCAGATCCTGCGGAGCATGGCAGCTGGGCCAGGTGTGCCAGTCTGTCTTCAGGCTCGGGTCTGGAAGTGTCACATATTGGCACGGACCAGCATTTTTGGAAAAAGCAGGACCATGAGCTAGCCAGGGTTTGCATTGCAACTCACGTCGGACACCACAGCTACACAGAGCATTTAATAACGGTGCATAATAGACCCGGATACATGTATGTCTCGTAACACGCATCTGTCGAACCTGGACAGCTCCTAGTAGGGAAAGTCCCTAGGCAGTTTTGAGGGCGATTGCCTGTAGTTACCCAGAGAAACAGAACAGGAGAGACTCTAGAAGGCACACAGCTTTCACAACCCCCGCTGCCCTGCACAGCCGAGCCCCCTGGCCCGCCCGCCCCGCACTAACGGGCAGCGCGCGGGTTCTGAGCCCTTCCGTCTCCCCACAGCGAAAGCGCCGAGCCGCAGCCCCGCGGGACGGGGCCGGAGGCGATGGGCGGCTCCGCGCCGGACACACGAACACAACCGCGCTGCGCACCGGGGGCAGCGGACACGTTCGGGCCCCGCGAGAGGCAGGCCCGAGGCACCGCGCGCCAGCGGAGTCTCATACTCACCCCGCGGCGGCGACACTGCCGGGGCTTGGACACGTTCTTGGTCACCTTGTAGCCCTTATTAAGGCCCACGGCCATGGGGTAGCGGATGGCCATGGCTACGGCGCCCGGGCCCGATGGACACGGATGAACACAGACCCACCCCGCAACGATGGCGCCGCAGCGGAAGGAACGAGCGCGCGCGGGACTNCCCGGGATGGGGTCATTGAGGGTGTGAGGGGACGAGGGGAGAGCACCCCGGGATGGGGTCATTGAGGGTGTGAGGGGACGAGGGGAGAGCACCCCGGGATGGGGTCATTGAGGGTGTGAGGGGACGAGGGGAGAGCACCCCGGGATGGGGTCATTGAGGGTGTGAGGGGACGAGGGGAGAGCACCCCGGGATGGGGTCATTGAGGGTGTGAGGGGACGAGGGGAGAGCACCCCGGGATGGGGTCATTGAGGGTGTGAGGGGACGAGGGGAGAGCACCCCGGGATGGGGTCATTGAGGGTGTGAGGGGACGAGGGGAGAGCACCCCGGGATGGGGTCATTGAGGGTGTGAGGGGACGAGGGGGACGAGGGGGGATCACCCCGCAGCGAGGGGTCCGGCAGAACCGCTCGTTCCCCCCAGCTGCGGGCGGGGGCTCGGGTTGCTCGCCATACAGGGCCGCGCAGCTCCGCACTTAGGGACTTTTTCCCCATAAATTATAACTTTGGTATCGCTTGACCAGGAGATCTGATAACGTTTGACAGACAAACCTAAAGGAACAGATCAAACGATTTTGTTGGAATAAAAGGTACTAGATTTTCTTACCTCTGAAAGTGAGCTGAGGTGAACATGTGCAACTGAACTGGTTTCTGCTTTCAAAGACAATTCTATTTAATTTGTTGAAATGGAAAATATTGACTTGAAATTTTAGATCTTGCATTTTGAAACAAATTACAGAACTTTACATCCTGCTGTAGAGCTCGTCTTTGCACGGCTGGTTCCTTTCATCCCAGGGCAGCGGTCCCAGCTCACCTACTCGGAGCTGCTGGACTCTGTCACCCCCTCACGGCACAGATTCCAGCAGTGAGGAATGTTCGTGCCTTAGACGGGGGAGGGGCGGGGGGACACGACGGGTCTGACTTCAATGCCTTTCCCCACAGGAGGGCAGAATATGAACAGGTGTCCACAGGGTGGGGGTGACTTTCCTACACGGGCAGAAGGAACTGCCTTTCTGAAAAACTTCCTAATGTAGAATGTCAACAAAGAAAAATTAGCCAAATTCTGAATGCCAAAATTAAATGCGAATTTTTTTGTCAATCTGCACCTCTAAAATCAACCAAAGTTTGATGCCACCTTTGCTTCTGAGAACTATGGCACGGGACAGCTAAAGGTCTCCCCATCCACAAGCTCTGGGTTCCTCACAGGAGGAGCTGCTGCAGCCCCAGGCTGGAGGAAGTGTCGCCTCTCCTTTCGCCTTTCCTGCCACTGCCGATGTACATGGAGCTGGCTTAGAGTGGCTGCTCACTCACCTCGGGGTGTGCCAAAGAAGGGCCCTCACCTGCTCTGGCTCTGTGATGTCATCAGGTACAAGTGGCCCTAAAATAAATGCTTGCCTGGAAGAGGAGGAGGAGGCATCACTTGCTGCTTCCCTCTGCCTGGTCTGTGAGCACCAGCCCACCAGCAGCATCTGCATGGGGCTCTTCCCTCTCAAACCCTGACTATTGCTACCTTCCTCACAGGACATCTTTTCCATGCTGTGGGCAGAAGGGCAGGGGCGGTGGCAGCGGCTTCCCCTTCCCGGTGCCCTGCACGAGGAGAGGCATACAATAGCGCCGGGGCCGCAGCGGCCACCACTGCCTGTGCCATGGCGGCGGGGCTGCATGGCCAGCAGCAGAAGCATGACGAGCAATTCACCAACGTGGAACCTGGACGAGATCTCAGCTCTGTGGGATCCTGCAGGAATCTTTGAATTAGTAAAACTTATTGACAATGGTACCTACAAGCAGCAGTTTCTCTTCTAGTCAGAGAAGAGGAGGAAGTGAGGACTTGTGAGGGAAAACAACATGGCAGCACCAAGGTCAGTGGTCAAGAAAGAGGGGAGGAAATGCTTCAAACGTTGGAGCCAAGATTCCTCTGCAAGCCATAGTGAGGACTATGGTGAAACAAACTGTCCACTTGTAGTGCATGAAGTCCACGGGGGATGAAGAGATCCACTTGCAGCCCATGGGAAAAGTGCTCACACGGGAGCTGTGGATGTTAGAGAAAGCTGTGGTCTAGTGGGAGACCCGAACAGAGAGAGAGGGCCCCTGCTTCCAGAGATGGAGAGAGAGGGCCTTTGCTTCCAAACTTGAGCAGCCTATCCTTAAGAGAAGGCACCTTGCGGACGAATGACCCATGCCACAGCAGTTTTGGGATGACTGTTTGCCCATGGGAGGGACCCCATGGCATAGCAGAAAAAAGACTCCTATCCCTGAACGAAGAGTAAAAGACCTTTGTGGTGGTGAACAGCAAGCCTGTATAAGGCCTCACAGTCTGAATATTGACTTGGTCCGACATAAGCTGTGAGAATGCTACCAGCTCTTCATGAGAACAGAGCCCTGCAACATTGAAAAACAACTTGTTTCCCTGCGAAAGAATTCTACAGATTAGGACTGTTTCTTGCACAACAATTTGTTGTTTCTTGTTTCAACAATTCCCAACCATCTCAGTAGAAGAATGAAAACAATATCTCACAAACAGCCCTTTCTTGCACACAGACACCTTCTCTGGACTGACCAATGATGATGGAGTAACAGTTTGTTACTGACCAATAGGAAATAGACATGGGATAGTTTGTAAAACTCTATATATAAAGGGATGTATGATAATAAACCAGTAGCCTTTTTCGCTCCTTGAAAGCATGAAAGTGTGTGTCTCATCTCCTTAAAACGAGGTTAACAGCAACAGACCTTGACTGAGGAACTGACCAAAACCCCCATGCCCTATCTCCCTGTGTGGTTGGTGGGAAGGCAGGAGGGGCTGGTGGGGAAAAAGGTGTTTTAAGCGCTTATTTTACTTCTCATTATCCTCCTCTAACTCTGTTAATAATAAATTAACTTTATACCTTTAAATTCAAACCTGTTTTGCCCTTAGAATGTTTTTCTCCTAGTCCTTATCTCATGAGCCCTTCATTAATTTTTTCCCTTTCTTTTGCCCAACTGTAGCAGGAGAGGGTAAGCAAGTGACTCTCATGGGGGCCTGGCGTTTGGCCAGTGTCAAACCACGACACCCAGGCATGGTCCTCTGGGCCCAGACAGGAGCGCTTCTCCAGGCCCAGCATGCAGCTCTTTGCTGTGCAGGAACAGGGCACAGAAGAAGGGGTTGCCAGCACAAGCCTGTGGGGAACCTGACTGTGAAAGGGAGGTTGGAGGGGAAGGTGGGTTGAGGTGCTCAGTCCGTGGCATGGACAAGAGACATGGGCAGCAGTCACAGCCAGTGAAGGGCACAATTGCTGCAAACTGCTATGCTCTGTGCAGATGGACCAATGTAGATGCTGCAGAGGAAGGAGGCATATCTGCAGAGTGCCTGTGTGAAGGATCAAGCTTTCCAGCACAAGCTTTCCTGCAGCCTTGAGGTGACGTGGGCTCATTTACCTGAGCAGCCCTGATGCTTCTTGTAAGAGAAGCTGCCTGTTTGCACACTGCCTGCCCTGAGTCTCGCTGAGCAATGGCATATCTCTTACCCACCCCAAGAGAGCTTTGAGTGGCCAAGGTGGAGGCAAGAAGAGCTCCTTTTCATTCTCCAGTGACACCATTCCAGAGAAGCAGCTCTGTGTGAGCTGGCTTTCAGCTGTGCTATTTGCTTGTACCATATGCCACCAGGCAGCTACAAAGCAGTTTTTCATGACTGATCTCATGACACAAAATGGTTAATAAAAGCTTAGAACTCTAACATTTCTTGTTCTTGTTTGCATGATGGATTACCTGCCCATGCTTTATCCTTGCAGACTAGGATCATCTGTAGAGTCTGGGGCATACCTGTGACCTTTTGCATTCAGAGCAAATTTTTGAGCAAGTAAGATTGACTCATGCATTTTTTACTGTGAAGTCTACAATTGTAGCAAACAGATATGTCAGTGAACACCTTCTCAGGTGCAATTTTTGCCTCCCTGCACACAAATGAAACAGCAAAATATGCATGTCAGCAATCCCTTTTGGAAATATAAAAAAGGAGGGGGAGGCAGAGGCTGCGCCTCAGAGGTTTGAACAAAACTTTACATATTTCAAAAATTTTTAAACAGTTCTATTGCAGAATCAACTTCACCAGCCATCAGACCAATCATCAAATAGCGCTCAAGCAAAACTAAGAGAAAATCCTTTAGTTTTGATCACAAATTCCAAGACAGAACAGATTAAAGGTTCATTTCAGCTAATAACTTGGGGCGAAGAATATGCTTGTGTTTCCACAGGTTCAAGACCAAAGTGGATTTCAGGAAAACACATAAAGTCCTGTTGGGTCCAGAAACAAGCAGATGACCCCAAAAACAGGGAAGTGAGCATGCAGACATCAGCTCATGTCAAGACTACAGTTGATGTCACAGACATCAATCATCTGTCTCTCCCACGTGCAGAAACTATGGACTTTAGATTTTATGCAAGAGTGTGGGAAATTGTCAATGTTATAAATTTGTGTTAATAAAAGTGTAGTGCGAGTCGTGTTACAGTTCAGAATTTATTGCAAGAGATCATCTCACTGATTACCTTAAGCAACGCAATCCTACCTGTTAGTCAACCAAGAAAAAATGGTTAGGGAACTCTGGCCAAAGCATCAGGCCTGGATAGCATCTAATTAACTCACTCAAAGCCAAAGAAGCCATTCTCAACCTGTTAGGTCAGTTTTGGTAGACAATTAGCCAACTCCAAAAAATATCCCTCCAAAACTTTCACAATTCATTGTGGAGTGTTTTTGGTTCAAAACAGGAGGGGGAGATGTTGGAATCCAGGGCACAGGAAATATTCCTCTGCCTGTCCTGAGGGGTCTTGCTCCTCAGGAAAGCACAGTTTTTAACCTTTGGCCATGGAGAAAGCTTCCAGGACATTGGGATGAGTTGAGTTTTATAAATGTGTGAAGTAGATGATAGTATAGTTTATCACAGGGTGAAAACTTAGATTTTGGGTTTTTAGTATGGAGATAGAAAGAAGACAAAATGGAGGATCTGAGTGTTGGCTCTGCCTTTTTCTTGTTCTTCATCTACTCCATTATCTACGGTGTTGGTGGCACAAATTCATTAGACAGAAACACCCACATTGCAGGTGTTGCATGGAGAGACAATTAATCATTAATAATAGAATAAAAATAAAGTATGTTTTAAGTACGTTATAAGAGTTAATTGGATATCATATCTGTATAAGAGTCCTTGAAACCAGACATCTTGTGTCTTGCTGGTACTTTTCTCTTTGTGCGCTAAGTCTAATATAGACGGCGGTACTGAACTCCTAATAAGAGAAACAATAAACAATCTGAAGACTGAAATCCCAGCAAGTCCCATTTATCTCATTTTTAATCCCAGCACAGAACTTCTCAGAGGTTTCCCTATTAGGGGATCCCAAGTGAGAAGGCATTTCTACAAGTAGTCACAGTGCCCATGGGTGGCTCACAGAAGTATGGATTCTTCACACAGAATTTTCCCCTTCTAGGAGTCCTAGTTATGAAGCCAAATATATCATGCGGTGACCAAGTACTACACTGGAAGGACTCCCAGCTCCTTGCCAGATGTAAGGTGAAGGTATTCTCCCCTCTGGCCTCAGGCCAGTCCCCCAGACTCTGCCACTGGGTGGGATGGCCACTGAACCAGAACAGCCAGTGATGTACCATCCAAACATATTTGCATAGCAGAGGTAGAGAGGGCAAATAGTGATTTATATTCTGCAACACGCAAACTTGACAGGCTTGAGCAGATCTGAGCTTCTGCTCCTCCACGCCCGGTCAGACCAGCCCAATACTGGCACAGAGGAGAAGATGTACACTTCTAGCAATTGGCACTATGACTCCTGCAAGTGGAGGCTCATCTACACGATGCCCACTGTGCATCACTGACTTAACTCTTTATTGCTTTTTAAGTTAAATCATCGGTACAAACTGTCAATGGCCTCACTGACCATGTAGCCTCAAACTGATCTCTGCCTTCCTCCATCCTGAGGCCATTTAAGTGTCTGCAGTTTCCTAGCACTTGCTGGCTTCCCATTCCAAAGATGTTATAAAAATGCAAACCCAAGCAACAGCTGCATCATGTTTTATCCACTGCTTTCTTATTACCCAGCAAACACCAGATTAACTCCATGTTTAAAGCTGAGTCTCACATGTCAGACAGGTGTTTTCATGTAGACCATTCTCCAAGATAACTGCCAAATTGGTGCAAGACCTCAAGCAGTCCTTAAGGATTGTGGTCACGTGCCATGGGGGTTGCACACACCTGCATTGGGCTGGGGATCATCTCTATTAATGGTGTGAGTAAATTCCCAGAGATCGATGAAGCTCTGAATCATTTTTGATGGGAGTATCACAGATCTGTCCCCACTACTGGGAGACACAGAGGTGGACACTATGCCTGTAAAACTGGGGCAATATTTCCCGGTATATTGAAGGAGAACTGGCCTGGTCTCCTTGGCACACAGGAAGGACTGTCAGTGAATCCATGCCACTTGTTAGTTCTCTACAGTTTGGGAAGCTCAACGTTTTGAACACAGCAGTTGTTTTTTTGGATTCCATGGGGTTATACCTTTTGCACTTGAAGAAGCTCAGAGGCTCAGTCAGAGCAGGCCCAGCCTTAAATTCCTCCACTTGGGCAGATTATCCACCAAGCGAGGACATCCACCCAGTCCCTGAGCAAGGGCCCTGATCTTTCCAGGGCACAGTTTTCAGCATGCCAGGCTGTCACACAACACTATATGGGGCCATGCTGAAGTTGATTTTCTTTGTACATTCAAGATTTCTGCAGATAGTAAAACAGATTTGTAGTAAAACAAATTAATCTTACAAATTAAATCTACGCTATTCTCGTACCTAGAACTGAGGTTTAGCAGTGGAGACCAAGCCTGCAAATATCGTAATCAAACAAAAGCTTTTCTTCATTTGCTGTAGCTCCTGCCCATTTACTCCATCCAAGCAAATCTCTTTCACGGCTGCCCAGAACACCTGATTTTTGCACCTGCCCACCCACATGCATCCTCAGTGTGAAAGAAAAAAGTGATGTGATGCTGCTGGCCTTCAAAATTCAGTACAGAGCACAGGCTGCAGGAGAGTAGGGTAGGGCAGGTGTCTCCTGACTGTACCAAACTCAAGACACCAAATGGCTTCCTGCTGTAGGTTCATGGTTAGCCAGGGCTGTTCTTTAGGGACATGCAGCTCCAACACAAGTGTTAACTGAGGCAGTGCTCCAGCACTGCGCTGTTGTCCTCAGCTGTGGACTGGAAAAACATTTTCCAATGAGAGAGATGTATTGACAGCCCCTAAAAGGCCGCCAAGAGAGATGGAGAGGGACTTTGGACAAGGGCGTGGACAAGGGGGAATGGTTTCCCACTGCCAGAGGGCAGGGTTAGATGGAATATAGGAAAGGAATTCTTCCCTGTGAGGGTGGGGAGGCCCTGGCACAGGCTGTCCAGAGCAGCTGTGGCTGCCCCATCCCTGGAAGTGTCCAAGGACAGGCTGGACAGAGCTTGGAACAACCTGTGGAAGGTAGGTGTCCCTGCCCATGGCAGGCGGTTGGAACAAGATGAGCTTTAAGATTGCTTCCAATCCAAACCCAGGTCAATCTGTAATTTTATTATTCTGTGACCTGAAAGCCAGGTTCAGAGACCTACTCCATTAAACTCTAAACATATAGACATTAACTGAATAATCTTCATGGTCATCTTAGTTTTGTTGCAAGATCATTATAAAGCTTAATGAATTATCCTTTGTAAAATACTTTGAGATCTTGGGTGGAGCACACTTGGGAGTTGTAGAAAGCATTCCTTTAATCTCCTTGATTAATCATGTAGTATGTCCAAGAGAGACTGATCCCATGCACTTACCTTGTTATCTCCCTAGGCCTGTCTTCCTCCTTCTCACATATGTTTTCCACTGTAAACCTTACCTTTGACAGAACCTCTGGTTTAAGGATTCAGCACTCCCAAACACATGTAGAATGTTACAGTGCATGATGGGATAAGTAGATAGATAATTCTCTTTCAAAGTGGAGCCAAAGTTTCTACTTTGACCTTTCTACACTAAAAACTGAACTCCACCGGGAGCTGATTTGTTTGTTTAATAGCATGACTGAAATATTTCTCTCCAGTGAGACCATGACAAAGGCTGAGCCAGCCTGGCCAGACATGTGGAACAGAACAGGTTACTGCAGCTGCTGGAGGAAAATATGTAAATAACTCTATGATGGTGTGCACCTAGCCAGCTGCAGTTGGGCAGCAGATTTGAAAATTAGACGCCAATGGTTGTTGTGAAAAAAATCCCTGTGTTTGTTTTTATTAGGATGCAGGTGAGTGCCAGACTTTATATAGTAACAATGCAGGGGTGAGAGCACACCGGCATAGCAATGATTTAAGTGATTCTTGGAGCAGAGCTGGGATTGCTCCTGGCTGATAATGCAAGCTTTTTGAACTCAGAGGAACTGCATTCAGAGCCAGTTCTCACCCTCCTTCACTGTGCTCTCCAAACTGCCAAAAGGCTAAATGATGAGGGGCTTGCACGTGAAATGAAGGAACCTGAATTCCATGGGTTGCTGAGCATTGGGGCTATCCTGGCAGTTGGATCCCTGAAAGTCTAATGAGAATAACATCCAGCTCTGTATGTGAAAGGCAAAACTCACAGTGTTAGAGATTATTCACACTGATGTGAATAATCCCTTCCTTGATTTTAGAGTAATGTTACTATTTACCTCTTCAACAGCAGCTGCTCTGCACAGGCACGCCCACGGTTATGGCTCCAAAGGTTGCCATAGTCTGACTGGAAGAAAGAAGTGGCATTTTTCCTACCTGGCCAGCTCATCTGTTTTCAGTGGTGCTTTCACAGTATTCAACTGCCAAGAAATCTGTTTCCCTATTAGTTTGGAAGAATTCCTGAATCCTGGGGAGCCAGTATGTGTGAGACACAGTAGGTGATGTTACCCTGAAGGGTAGTGTATCCCACCTCCTCCTGCACCTGGGGAAGACTGTGAATGAGCGGTACTGCAGGAAGCCTCTCTGTGGCTCCTGTGTTACAGAGAGGAACATTACTTTTTAGCATGTGCTATGTCTTAGTTTGAAAGACAGATGTTTGCCAAGGAAGACAGGAACTTCCCTCAGGATGGAGAATATGACCCCCCCTACCTTCCAAATTATTATTATAACTTTGAAATTATGGGGCTTTCAGGCAAAGATATGGGAAAATGAATAACAGTTATTTACCAGTATATATATATATATGTGTGTAACAAGGTAAACAAACAACAGCAGGAGCAACAACAAACAGAGCCACAGACCCGCTCCTAGGCAGAGCCACAGACCCGGTCCAAGCCAGAGCCACAGACCCAGTCCCAGGCAGAGCCACAGACCCGGTCCCAGCCAGAACCACAGACCCAATCTAAGGCAGAGGCACAGACCCAGCCCCAGCCAGGGGCACAGACCCGGTCCCAGCCAGGGGCACAGACCCGGTCCCAGCCAGGGGCACAGACCCGGCCCCAGCCAGGGGCACAGACCCGATCCCAGGCAGAGGCACAGACCCGGCCCCAGGCAGAGGCACAGACCCGGTCCCAGCCAGAGGCACAGACCCGGCCCCAGCCAGGGGCACAGACCCGATCCCAGGCAGAGGCACAGACCCGGCCCCAGGCAGAGGCACAGACCCGGCCCCAGGCAGAGGCACAGACCCGGTCCCAGCCAGGGGCACAGACCCGGCCCCAGCCAGGGGCACAGACCCGGCCCCAG
>VXBQ01014554.1:36199-52375 GCA_013400175.1 Phainopepla nitens | reverse complement strand
TGCCCGCCCGCCGGTGCATGCGTGCTGCCGGCCCTCGCTCCGCCCGTTGCCGCTCCGGGGCGGGCTGGTGCCGGCGCTGCGGCGGCCGTTCGCCCCGAAAGCCACGTCACGGGGCGCGGGAGCCGCGGCGGGGAAGCGCCTGCTTGCCGCTGGGTGTCCGGGAGGCCTCAGCGCCGGCATACTGCGGCACGTCGAGTCTTAGAGAACGTAGATTGCCTTTAAAATATAGTTTTGTTGGTTATTTTCTTTTTATTTGACCTAAATTTGACTGCAAGATCTAGGCGTCTTGTGAGAAAGTAAAAATGCAGGAGTCTTGCCCCGAAACGGAAGAGAACTTCCAGTTTAAATTGCCGATTGTAAATTTCATTGCCAGTTGTCTGATAGCAAAGTTCTTTCACTGCTCTGAAGAGCAGAGCTTCACAGAAAAGAAAGAATAAGGAAGTAACTATACATTTTACTTAAGCCAATGATAATGAGCTATTTCTACTTGCTATTTTGGACCGAATCTTATCCTCTAAGATAAGAAGACACTTATCCTCTAAGCGCCTTCGAAAATACAGTGATATTCACAAAAACTGCCTTGGAGACCTTTTTTAACTTGTGATATCTGGAATGTCAGGGACTCATTAAAGAAGGGCACTCCCAGGGCAACCCTAGGATTTTACTACAGGGAGCAAAAGAATATGTGCATCCTTCGAAGCCACAGCTTCCAAAGATGCTGGTGATTTTGGACCTCCTGTTGTTTGCTTAGCAGCATCACAAGCAAGCTGCCTTCTGAGGAAATGGGTGACTGGTTCGAGGGATGCACTTTTAAAGAAGTCTTCTGTCATTAACATACTCATTCTAGAGCAGAAACATACTGCTTCCATTGTTTTACAGCTGTTGTTTCTAGTTGTATGTTGTGAATTCTTCAAGAAATGTGGGTGCCTAGAACTTGGCAGAATGAGACAACAAGATAATAGTTNTGTGCCCATGATACATCAGTCTTGTCCAGACTCATTTTAATCTTCAGAGTTTACTGTGCTCCCAAAAGTTGGATGAGTTCATGCACTTCTCTGCATAGTATTTTCTTTGTGCAAATCCTCACATTCTGTTCTCATATCTCTTATTTTCAACTCTCAAGACATCTTTTTAATATATGATACTTTAATACTTTTATACCTTATTTTCTGATGGTGCTTTAAATAGTTTTGCATCAACAGATTACCCAGTGGCTTACTCAGTTACTAGTTTAGTTTCTCTAATGAGTGCATTACTTTAAAACCAAAATCAATACACAGAATATAATCCGTGGTTTGATAGTCTGTCCTTGTGACTGGAAAATTATATCTGACCATAGGTATTACAGATTTCTCCATCCAGCTTTTTTTTGCAACATTGCAAGGAAGAAGCTCACATGTTTGGACGTTTCTATCATCCAAAGCAGTGCATTGTTTAAGATATTTAGATGATCTAAATCAGCGATGTCCAAAGTCGATCCGCATTAGATGATCTAATGGTGTGCAGGAAGAAAATACCAGAACTGCAGTAGTGTATGTATACAACTGATAAAATAAGTATATGTACACTAGGTGTGTATGCTCAAAAATGCTTTACTAAGGAACTAGGAATGTACCAAAAAAGTGAAGTTGTAGGAATCTTTTTATGTCACACAGAAATCTTAAGTAATTGCTGTGCCCTAACAAATTGATCAGTGGAGACCACTGATCTAAATTATGCCAGGTGGTGTTTTGGGTTTTTTTGTCTTTTTAATGCAAGAGGAGGATAGATTGTTTGGTTTATTTGGCCATGTATCTTCCTCTCAATTATTTTCCTGAGAAAAATTGCCGTGCTGGTAGTGTATATATGCTTCTCTTGATAATCCTGATTGATTATTTTTTTCTTCCTATATTTAAATAGGAGTCAGATAAGGTCATTCAGACTGCCCACTCTAGTACCTTATTTTGAGTATCTGACTATTAAAACATTGCCCTAATTTGCCTTGTTGGATTTTTCTGTATTTGTGAGCATCTTCTAAGCAAAGAACAAACTGTACTTGTCTTGTGGTACGGCCACACGTCTTGATACAGGGAGCCTGAAAAGTGACCGTTTCTCAGTCCTGGAGAATCAACAAATGTGTTTTAATTTTTCACAGAAGAGACGAGTATGTGGAGGTGGATGTTGTAGCTATAGTGTTGATCGGTAAAGAGGTCGGAGGGGTGAGGTAGCAGAGAAGCTGCAATATGAAAGCAGGTGAGTCTGCAGCACCTGTTTGTTCAATACAGGTGAATAATGTCCTCATTCACATAATGCTTATGGTGATGACAACATTCTTTTGTCTGTGTAGCTGTACAGACCCTGCTAAGCTACCCAGGTCTACTTGTGGACAGCGTGTGCCTTTCTTGACACCTTTCCTTATGACTGATGTAATTGTAAACTAAGTTTTTGTTACTGATACTAGGATGTATGTCATACAAAAGATAAATATGTCAGGGCACAGCAATTACTTAGATTTCTGTGTGACATAAAAACATTCCTACAGCTTCATCTGGAGTTCACCTTCCTATCTTTTCAAAGTGGGATTATTTTGAGCTAATTTGGATATGTGGATCATAATTAGCTTACCGTAGAGATGTAAATATTTGTTAGGATATTGTCAGTAGTGGTCTATGAATGTCCTCATTAGGTCTAAGGAAGAGCACCCATCCCTCCCCACCACCCCTCCAAAACAACATTAGTTTAACTCTCTCCTCACGGGAGTTTTCAGGACAATACTATTTTTGTATTCAGTTTCCTAAGCAAAATGTCTTATCTCCCTTCTCTCTATCCCAGCACTTTCATGTGGTGTTCTATGGGAACTGCATAAATATTACAGTACTGGGTCAAAACCAACCTATAGTAAGTTTTCTCAGAGAATGAAAATTATGAATATGAATTGGTGGTACCATAAAAGAAATTTACCTTTTTAAGCTGCTTAAATCCTTCATACAAAAGAGCCCAAGGAATTCTTACACCTTCGAGCTAAAACTGGATCAAGGACATAGAAAGGAATAAAGTTTATGTCTGCTGCCATATAGAGACTCAAGCAGTACTAGCAACATTGTCATGAATTGGTTTACAGAGTATTGGGTGTAAAGAAGCCAAAATCATTTTATAAGAAGTATGGAACATTTTAAAGGATGGAATTTTAAAGGCATAACTGAAACTTGCATATCAGGACAAAAATGTTCCTCAGTAGCAGGAATAAGACAGAGTACTGCCAACTTCAGAAGATTAGAGCTAATATGAGGCATTGCTCAGAGTTACTGGTCTTTGAAAATTTGCTTCCTGTTTACATTTTCAAGAGACCTTAACTGAGCAGTAGAGATTTTGCTAACTTTTCACTGAGAGATACCTTTTGTGGGAAAATTGATTAATAGCCCCTGATTCTAATAGTTATTTGTATTATTGTATTTTTATAGTGTTACTTATATTGTGTATTATATGTTATTTATAGTTTTATTTGGATTTAATGGCTACAAATGGATATACAGCAGTCCATGCAATTTGTGAATACAGGAAATAGTCATCATTACTTCAAGAAGACTATTAAATACAGTTTGATTTAAAAAAAAATTAACACATTACAAGAAATATGTTCAGATGATTTAGATGGACATACAATTAAATAGAGTGGCAGATTTTCCATTCTGATACACCTTTTGTCTTTTTTAAATCTTTGCACTGAGGAGAGACTACCTCTGAGTACTGGAAACTTAAAAGTAATTTGTTTGAACTTTCGTTCAGTTCTTGGGGGTGTCCACAAATACATGCATGTCAGCAAAATTGGATAAAAAGGGATCAGTACACAAATAATTTATTTCTGCAAATTTAGGGTGGTTTATGTTAAAATGTTCTTCTGGGAAATAAGGACTGACTGAAAATTTGGTCTATGTTATGTAAAGTATATCACCTTCAGACAGCACAAGTTGCTTGGTGAAGCATCCAAATCCCCCTTCTAACTAAAATGCTAAGATGGTTCTGGAGTCTTGCTAATTTTCTGGATTTTTTAAATGTTCAGTGGCCTGTGGGAGGTGGAGTTATGATATTTTAGTGTGCTGTAGTGTATGCATGTCCATGAAGGGCATCGTGACAGCTACTGCAATTTAAGGTGACTTAAAGACACTTTTCTGTAACCACAGGTACCCATTAGCAGAATTTCATTAACTGATAACACCAAATTTGTGCCTATCACTAGATTTGCAAGCACACCAGAAATTCCAAATGTCTCTACTGTTTCCCCTAGTAATTCTGGTGTGCTCTCAGAGGGGTTAAAAGAATGCATCCCCAGAGAAGCTGATGCATAGCAAGACTGAGACAGTCTTTGAAGAGGATCCTTTGGCAAGGTTCACCCTGAACAGAAACCTAATGTGTCCTTCAAGGTGTCCAAGTTACAACACGTAGAGATTCATCCACCTAAAATTCTTAAAAGCTTTTGAACATCTTGATTTAAGTTACTTTTGAGAGGTATGTAGCAACTCAAGAAAACCAAGACATGCATTAGTCTGATTTCCACAATGACTTGTTTCATGTAGTGGCCAGTTTAGGTTTCTGCAAAGGAATTTGTTGCATGCCAGCCCAGTATTCTTGCTGTGGCAGCCTTAGATGATGTTTTCTTAATTTGTGAAAGTTCACAAAGAGCTTTCATTAGCCATTTGCATCACGCTCTTTTCAGAACTGTCCATGTTCTTGTTTTAGCAAGTCTTTAAACTCTCTGTAACAGTGTATTTTAAAAGTCTTGTAAATGTAAACAAATGCTGGTATTTTCATTAAGATAGTAGTTTGATATTCATGTTTCATATTCAGAAATAAGATATGTTTGGAAAAACACACTGCCACTGCTGAGAATGCAGTTTGAAACATAAAGAATATATAGAATTAACAACTCTGAGAAAACATTTACTTCATGGCCCTCCAAGTCACCACAAGCCTGCTTATTAATTTCTCAGCGCTTGAAGATTACTTTGTCTGTGCATTCTTGACCCATTTCCAGATAGCTGATCCACCAATTTCTAGCTTCTGCTTGTCCCTTTGACAGTCTTACAAAAAAGAAAAGAAAAATAAAAAGAAAATTCATTTATAAAAGAATAAATTTAATGTTTACCCAGAATATAGGATAATGGTGATACAGAAGGGAATGCATATGGCAGCAGGGAGAACTGTTGCCATTTTGGGTAATGCTGCATGCTCCCTTGCATTTTAACCTGAATTAAAATGCAAAAAAAATTCCAGTGATTGCAACACTAATCTATAATATTGACACATAAAGCATGTAGCATTTTTCCTGCTGATGATCTCATTACTGCTTCTATTATAAAGCCCCCACTCTTAGCAGAAGATTCATTTCTTTCATGGGATGAAGAGGGCCTGCTGTACTGGGATCAAAGTGGGAATTACACTGAACCTTTCTAGAAATCAGGTCAATACCAAAGTGTGGGTTTATGTACTGACTTTTGAATGTATTTGTCTAATAGACTGGGACAAGGGCACGTGTGATGACAGTGGGAGAATCAAGGGATCCTTGGTGCCCTGCCATTTGTTTAGTCCTTTGGAGACTACATAAGTGCTCACAGTACTCCTCCTTGTTAAATATTAGCCCAGCCTGCCATGCTAGGTCAAAAACTAGGTTAAACTTGTTTCTAGACATACAGCCTGAGAAACAAATTTACTGGTATGAATGTCTCCCCATGACATCAGATTACTTTTTCTACTGTTCTGGTAGGTGGGATTGGCCAGTTTAGTTTGTTTACTTCATAATCTTGAGGTTGAAGGCATCAGAGGTAGGGAGGATCTCCACTGGGAGCTGGCACTTAATGTGAAAGTACTAAGGGAGATTTCCAGGCCTACCATGAGCAACACCAGGGATACCTCCCTAGACACTTCGGTTTCATTCATTGAGACTCACCAGTATTCCTGCAAACTCAGTCACCATAGGCCTGAAAATCCCTATAATAGTCCTTTAATAAAATAAGCATTCAAAAATACAATGCAATGCAATGCAATGCAATTCAATACAATACAATGCAGTGCAATGCAATGGCATAAAATAAAATAAAGTATGTTATAAACATTTCCTAATCTGGGAAAAGATATAAATTATCAGAACTTTAAGGAAGTATTCATTCTTTGGATGTGTCTTTTCTTGCTTCTTTATCCAGTATGTCTAAGCATGCTGTATATCCTATACATTTTTTCATCCTGTTGGATTGTCAGTACCTGGGCTTAGTTTATTAGTTTTGAACACTTTTTAATTTTTAGCTTTATCCTTTCTGATGGGTTTCCAATGTTGATAACCTTTTTATTATCCTCTGGTTTCATCATCATGTTTTTTTTTTTTTTTTCTTAAATCTCACAGTTTGTGACTAAGGCAGATTTTAAAGTTAGGTAGCCATGAGGGAGTTTACTGAAGGCATTCATATTGGACTGAATTCTCAGAGCTCTGGATTCTCAGTTCAGTGGAATTTGAAGTCCTTTCTTGTCCATCAAGTTCTGTGTCCTCATGGTCACAGTAGAGGTGTTTCCAGAACATTTACAGTGCTTTTTCAAAAGATATTTTCTCTATCATCAGAATCCCATCAGAAAGAAGCTGTGCAAGGTCCTTCTGTACATGTTGAAGAAAGCCTTCTTTACAGTGTGTTCCAATGATGCACACATAAGAGAAACTAATTATTTTTTTTTCTTGAAAAGAAGTGTTACCAGCAGATGCCTTTCTTAAGCAGATGCCTTTCTTAAGTGGTCGGTTTTTAAGAAGTAATTGAATATCACCTCATTAGCCTGGTCTCCTCCTTTCCTAAGAGTCAAACTAGATGTTGAAGGAGATGAATGTCTTGGTTTAAGACAAGTTAAGGGGATGCACAGTCTAAAGTGGGTTATCACCCCTGTAGTTTAACCAATACCTTTCCACCAATAAGGAGAAGCAAATACGAGTAAATGCATGTGAAAAAATGCCAGTTTACAAAAAACCCCAGAACAGCAACAGGCAAAAAATATCAGTAACCGTGACTAGTTACTAAGGTGCTGAAATCTCACTGACCCCAGGGACAGAGTGACGCTCCAGCTGGCAGAGCGACCCCCGGTGTGGCAGCCCCATTGCCGATCGCTGTGGGAAGACAAAGGGAAATGGTGGCAGCCCTGCCCTCCCTCTCCATCTCTCTGGCAGCAGCAGCTCTGTCTGCGAATGCAGCTGGCAGCTCTGGCCTCTGGTACTTGGTCAGGGGCTGGTACTCGCTTAGGAGCTGCTAATTTGTCTGGGGCTGCAAGTCATGGAGGGCCGATGTTCTGCTATCAGCAGCAGAGAGCAAGCAGCCAGCTTGGGCAGTTCAGACTCTGCCCTCTCCCTGCCTCGTCCTGTACTCCATAGCTATCAATGCTGCTGTTCCCAAGGGGGTGTTGAAGGGGCAAAACCAGTGTCTCCAAGCACTGAAAATGGTACCCTCTGGCCATTACTGCTGCAAAATTCATTCTGAAACTGTTTGATTGTGAAATGTAGCTTCTTGGGTTGCCAGTAGAGCCGAGAGGCGAGAGACAAGAGAGGCAAAAGACAAGAGAGAGCGTAGAGTCAAGCCGACACAGGATAACTCAGCTCGGGTGACCATGACCTCTAAAAGGGACCAGTGGTTTATCTCACTCCTATTTTTCCACTTCACTTGATTTATCACTTCAACATTTGAAAAGCACAACAGAGCATAATTACATCTAAGAGTGTAGTTTAACATTGAAAACATTTCTTTCCTTTGTTCAAAGGAACTAGCTTTTGCAAGGCAGAAGCAATATACCTATTAGCAGTGTTTTGATGAGAATGATTACTAAGCTCATAGAACACAAACCAAAAATATAGAGTATGAGAGAGCTTAATGAAGTCTGGTTTCACTTGCAAAAAAAGGTAGATCTGAAGTNAATTTTTGACTCTTCAAGTCCACAGAAAGTCATACACACAGCTGGTGGGTATTTAAGTAGACAGTCTGTTAGTAATGTTCTGCAGGTACAACTGCTGACTTTGAGACCTCATTTCTTGGCTGCCTCTTAGCCAAATTAGGAATTTGATAACTGTGGTGCAAGTTTGTGCATCAGATACATTTTGATCATGTTATATCTGCCTGATTCTGTACTACAGATTCTTCTGGTGCATGCACCTTTTAATGCCAGAATTATGTTTTTGTACCTGTGGCTTTATTCATCTGTAGGAGGAACAGGAAAGCAGAGTTGTTGTAGTAATACCAGAGATACTTTGGTGGAACAGGAATGATTTGTAAGTACAATATAGCAGACTTGTTATATTGTACTTTTTTTCCCTGGTGAAGACAGAGATACCTGTTTGTAGACTTAACTGTTGCACTGATATATTGTAATCTATTTGGATTCACTTGGCAATCTTAAACTTCTTCCCATATCCTTTGAAAATTATGAAACCATTTGAGATCATATCAAGGAAAAAATGCAGTCTTTGACAAAAAAGCAAGTCAAGAGTGGATGTGTAGGGTGGGGTCAGTAGAGAGAAGAGACATCATACAGGGAACCTGGGCACGTGTGTGCTACTGAGGCAGTGCAATGCATGCAGGCAGACTGGGAATCTGCCAGTAAATCCACTAATTAAACACCTCTACTCGCCTAAATCCCAGCTAACAGGTCACATCTTCCACTTTCTTCCACAGGACTGCTTGTCAAGTACAAACTGGGACAATGCTGAGATCCGGGATTCAACTTCGTGTTTCACGTCACTTGAGGTATAAAGTGCATAGCCCACTTAGTTGATCTGCATACTCAGGAATATTGGAGCCATATTGAGGAAAGTGGAATTGAAGCCAATAGGCTTCCAATTCCAATTTGATAGGCTCAAAGCTAGGGGTAAGAAAATGAGTGTGCTTAGGAAATTGGCTGAGTCACTTAAGGAACCAAAAGAAACATGACTGTGATTGTCATCAGTCTCAAAATGATGACCTCAAAGTAGTTAAAATGATGTAGCTGAGATTAAGGAATAGTTATAAAAGGTGATAGCCAACAGAGGAGCACAATTAGGCCTAATATTTTATCACTTGTAACTTGGGTTGTGTTGTAATTGATGTGAAACTCTAGCTGTCTGTAATGGAGCAAAAAGAAAACAATATGAGCATTGCATACTTGTAATTAGGACAACAGAATGAGGCCAAAGACAGAAAACTGTAGCAGTTACTAAGCCTAACCAGAACCTTGTAGAAATACCTGTGGATGATACCAAATACCACTTTTGGGGAAGCTCATTTTATGGCAAACAGATAATCAAGATGAATATTTCTTCCCAAGGAAGGTAGCAACAATGCACAGGTAACTGACCATAGAAAATGACATTAATAGTCTCAGGGCATCAAGACAACTGAACCACGAGGAGATTATAGCTTGCATTTTTCCATTGTCTGTTTCTCTTTGCTATATTTTGGGAAAAAATACCAGTGTTTTGTTAATAGAGGATGTTACCCTCTAGACTTGAGGCTGTCTATCTCAGAATATTTTAAAGGTAGTCTGTGTCATTACTGATAAAATACCAAAATAATATAAATTAAAGAAACTGGTAATGAGAGGAAAAAACCAAAAATCTATGGATATTCTGCCTACAGATTTTCTTGTCATATCTCTTGCTTGTAGTTTCAGCCTCTCACAGGAATTCACCTGGAAAACACTGATGACTTTTTGGTCATGATATCTCACCATATCCTGCAGACAGCCACTTAGAAAGTTTTGTGTTTGTGCATTGGGTGTTAATCCCTCCCCTCTGCAAAACAAAATTAACCTAAGTGTTATGTGCAATTTTGTTGCACTTTGTTCTTCTACTATTATTTCAGATTCTGTGACTTTGCCCTGTAGCAGAAAGATGGGAGGGAGTGGCCAGACCTTTCCTTGGATGCAGGTAAAATCTGATGCCAGCCAGGGCACCAACAGGGGGGTGCCCATGGGTGGCTAAACTGACAGTTAAACAGTTGAGAGCAGCCTTTTGGTGTCTACCTGCTGGAGATCTGATTTACACTGCTAGGAAGACAGTATTACAGGTGCAGCAGGGAAGGTCCTGACTTGTTCTTCCTCTGTGTTTGCTCAACAGCACAATGGGAAACTCCTGATTGTGTTTGCTTACCCACAGCCTAACCAGCTTAGCTGGCTTTGTTTCAGTTTAGACATTATTGGTCTTTCAAAGGTACTAAGCTGTACTGACTGAGCTACACTGTGTGGAAAATAATCTTGTTTTAATTTTCTAGCCTGAGCCTAGATTTTATAAGTCTAGTGCATTGGCAGTAGCAATGAGATAAGTTAGATGAAGTATTAAAGATTATACCGGTGATATTTCTCTGGAGATCCTGAGAATGGCACAAGTGACTTGTGACCTCTCTGTTTGGGAGTATACCAGAAGCTTTTCATTGATGTTTTATCATAGGATTTTCTAAGATGTCTCTCCCATAAACTTTACTGAAAATAGGATCATGGAAAGGTAGTGGTGAGGTACAGTATGGCTGTGTTCTCTGCTTTCACATGGTGGCTGGGGCCCGCCTAGGATTCTTGCCCTTGTGTGTGGTGACCAGAGTATTGCTTTCCAATTTTCTTCTTTTCTCATCCTCCCACAAAGGATGCAATCCTTCGCAGTAGAGGGTTATGATGATTCTGTCTCTGTACCCCTCTTTTGATACAGAAATCACGACAACCCTGCCATTTAACCCACACATTTCATTCATGTTAGTAGGAAGGCTCTCTACTTGGGCTTCAGAGCATCCTTGCAGCCATTAGAAAATATATTGGAAAAATTAAAAAAAGCCCCACCAGAAAAAAGATGTCATAGCTTATATGTCTTTGAAACTCAGCTTGGCACATCCACTGCTTGATTGATTTAGTTTACTATTCTCTCTATAACGAGAGAACCAGCACACACTCAAGCCCACCTCTGATTTTTGTTTTTCTCCAATTGCTTTGATGCTGCCTTTAAATATCCAGGAATTGGTGAGCATTTCTAGCTGGACTTCTGGCTGAGCAGATGAATTTGATTGCACTGATTTGCGCTTTCCAGCTTGCAGCTGTCTTGTAGCATTGCTAGTGTGTGCTCTAGGAAAAAAAGCAGACAAAGAATTGGCTTGTCTGCATGCCGCTGTCTTTTCTTGTGTCCAGATTTGGGCAGAAGGCTTTGGGTGGAAGGCTTTCTATGCTTTTGGCTCTCATCTCCCCTTTGTGCAAGGACTCCTCTCATTTTGACTGTAAAATGTGTCATACTTGTAAGTGCTTGTGCCAAACCAACGGGTTAGTGACTTTGGGGATGTTGCAGTCATGAACCCTGGCTTTTATTAAAGGATTTGAATGGATTTCTGGCTTCTTACTGGCTCAGAACTGCAGAGAATATGTATGCAGAGCCCACTGGGCTGTATTTGTATACTTTTGTGTGGCATTTTACCTGGTGCCAGTGCCTGGACATTCTGCTTGCTCCTATTTCTCTAAAAATTTCAAGTAATTTCTTATGGTGTAGGCAGTGGATTTTATATTTTTGCATTAATTTCTTCTACCCATGTTTTAGCTGCTGTTTATACTTTGGAGGAAGGAAGCAACTCATTCCTGTCAGATCTAAAATACCTTTTTGGAAGGGTTTTTGTGATCCCTTCCTTTTCTGCTCTTTAGCTATGGATGTCAAGACCCATCCCTGTTCCACTGTAGTACAACTAACTATTTCTTCTTTTAACTGTGGCTAGTAAAAGTTCCTCAGTCTTTTCCTTCCTGTGGTCAGGGTAGTGTGAAATTAGGTCACATTAACAGGGTATCAAAGTGCATAGGTGGGGCACAAGGGAAGCCAACCTATTGTAAGGTAGTTAAGGGCTGACAAAAGGTCCCAGTGGGGTTGGGGTCACACCCTATCAATTGAAGGAGTTACCTGGTAGTTCACAGGAGCTGATGGTAGAAATATTCCTGTGGAATTTCTTTACAGAAAACACAGCGTTATAAAAATGTGCATTTAACTGAGTCCCCAAAGGGTGAAATGATAAGAACAAAACAGCTGCAAAGGTTTACATTAATCTTTGATGTATAGTCTTATTGCAACATGTGGAATATGTAAAAGTTTTCTTAGGAAAGGATATTCTTTGATGTTTGATCTTTGTATACTTTCAAGCCTAATCAACAAGAAGGGAGATTTAATCTGTGAAACAGATAGCAGCTAACAAGCAAACTAAATGATGCCCATGTATCAGAAAAATAAATCCTTGTTTGAGTTTAGGGCTTTACATGCTTCAGTGATCTCAGATGTAGGGGGAGGTTTAACAAGGCTTGGGAAGAAAGGATGTTCACTGATATTGGACACAAAGAATGCAGAATTTATGTGACATCTGTTAGAACTCCCAAGATAAGAGAGAAACTAATAAAGCAAACTCAGCAACTGTGCTGAAATCAGCTCTGACTGGGTAAAAGGTAATTCCTCCAGGGGAACCTGTGACCACCAGCTCAAAGACCACCAACTTGAGAAGCCATTGACTTAAAAGAAGAGGAAGACTGAGCATACCGACTAAGTAGCTTGGGAAGTGATACAATCATTAACCGGTAAAAGACAGGATGCCAAATAATAAGAACTATGTAACAAATACTTAACATTGTGGCAAATGTTAACACTAATTTCTTTCTTTGCTAAAATGTATAAATAGTAAAAAGCTTTAATAGTTGAGATGCTTGATTTCCAGTCTTGTGCAACGTTGAAATAAAACAATCAAGGCCTCTCTAGAGTGTGTAATTATTGGCTTGTTGAACACCAGGTATCGAATCCATTTTTTGCAGACAACAGTCTATTATTAAATAGTCTGTCATCACTAAGTCACTGTATATAACTGCAACTCCAATAATGACTTTTTTCTTCCCCTTGAAAAAAAAAAGTTTATATTAATGATTTTCAGTATATGGCACCACTTACATTACTGAAATTAAAATTTTAGGTAAAGTCTTACAGCTTTTTGTAACTTTAGGGATCACAAGACTATTAATCCACACATAATTTCGTGTCTGATATAAGAATTCTTACTGATTAGGGGAATGAACAGGAGCTGTCTGTTAGTGTTTATCACCCACTGAAGAATCTTAGCATCTGCTAAGAGCAATTTTGATTTTTCTGAAAATTGCCTGTGCACAATCCTCAGCAGTGTCCCTTTGCTCAGGAGCTCTGGTGTTACAGAGATTCTTTTTTATCTGCTTTTCCTAAGGTTACATGAGCACTTCCTAATTTTCACACTTTTACAGTTCCACTTGATAGTGAAGAAAGAGCTGGAGGTATGCCCTTGAGCATATGTTTAGATAGTGCGTCACAGAGAATCACCCGTTTTTAGATTAGCAGCTTCCTTTTGCTGAGCCTTGTGCATGCTCACCTTTTCAGAAGGGAGAAGAGCATTGTGAGGAGCTTCTGGTGTTGAGTGGTAGTGACTTCATTCACCAGCTCAGCAGAACTTTGCAAGATAAAGCAAGAGGTCACAGGAGAAGTTTTTGTGCTGAAAATGCTGGGATTCCGAAGTCGCAGTGATTAGCAGTTATTAGGTTTTAAACGTAAGGACAGGGAGTTAAGATTTAGTTTTCTGGTAAGAATGTTTTGTGGTTATTTTATGACTTTCAAAAGTGAGAGCTAATTAGTGTACCTTTCCATAGTCAGTGTAACAATAGCACTTTACTCATCTTTTGGAACATTGAACTTTAAATTTTGCAGAGTCATGTCAGTTTTTGTTTTCTTTTTTTTTTTTTATTTCTTCTTTTCCCCCACAAGAATCAATTAGAATATTAAAAAAAAAAAAAGTATTTTCCAAGGTTGTCTTTGAAGCCCAGATTTTCTAAAAAATTGTGCTTTCCATGGAGCCAAAAACAAGGCTTTCCATAAAGCCTTAAGTGGATACTTTGTAGCCCAGAAGATTCTGAGAAAGGAACATTAACATTGTGAAATGTAGTTTTTGAAAGTCAAAATTGCCAGGGTAGCCTTAGTTCAGGCCCTTTGAGGTTAGGCATTATGCTACCAGCTTTAATTATATTGTTTTGTACTGGTTTTGCTACTTAAAATTTTGTCTATTGTGCTAATGTTAATAAACCTTCATATGTTTGACTTTTGTTAATAGTCTGCTATTCTCCAACTCTGGCTGCTCTACATCCCAGGAATTCTCTTTAGGCCTCCACCTTGACTGATGGGCTGTTAAGCTCCCTCTGAGCTCATCAGAGACAGTACTCCTTGGAAATTCTGCTGTCTAACCAGCTGCCGTTGTCTAATGCCTTGGAGTGTTATTTACATGTGCTATTTGCCTGGATAAAACAACATTATATTTACCAGACTTTTGAGGAAAATTCCAACCCAGGTTCTGGCCAGGAGGAAGACTGACAGACAACTACACCTAACCTGGATGAGGATCTTTGAGCTCTGCTGGGCCACAGTAGCTGCCCCAGTGCCTCCCTCCTGTTGCAGCACCTCTTGCAACTCAGCAATCTTGCAGTTTACAACACCTGTGCCACGGAAACCTGGCATTAGGGTCTGGGCTGATACTGCCCTCCTCGAAGCTCAACCTTCACCTGTTGAGAGGTGCAAAGGGATCCAACATGACTATTTCACTGAACTCGAGGTGAATTTTTAACAGGTATATACCTCTGTATGTCTTTGTGCTTGTATGCATGAATGATTTGATTTAAATATGATTTTCCTTTGTATGTTTCATTCATGTAATAAGTAATACAGTGAACCTTACATTAGGCTTTGCTGAGTTATGCTTTTGGAATTTTATATTAAACCTTTAAAAAAGCCTCAAAAATAACAAAACAACTTTGATGGTGATTCTTTAAGTGACTTAAATCACTCATTCATGACAGATGTGAAGATAGTTGGAAAAGTGGGGACATAATTTTTTGTGATTTTTAAAATGAGGCCACCCCTCAAACTAAATAATTGTCTTCTTCAGATCTCCTGACCATCTTTCACATGGGTCTTTAACAGAGATGAAATGTCCTGACACTTTATCTCAGTTATAGATAAAGGAGTTCTTTTCTCATTATTTGAATTAAAGGAGTGACTTAAAGGTGGTGAATTTAAGTGGTGAATTAAAGGTGGTGGTAGAAGCCCAATTGACTTAAGTTTCCTAGAACACTATATGAGAAAACCACAGACGTGTAATGCAGCTTGGGCTACTGGCCTCTCTTCCTCAATGACATTCAGCACTCTCCTTTACCTCTCCTTTTCCAGTCTGAGAGGCTGAGTATTAAATGTGAAGATGCTTGAAGAAGAATCAAAATCCCGGGCCTATAGTACTGTATTATTTTTAGTTTGTCCTGCCAGCGAACACAGGCTTTGTTCTTGCAGCAGCTATTCATCTGCTTTTAAGATGGATGAGAATTGCAATCAGCCTTTTCCTGGTTCCCTCTCATTGCTCTTTGAGGGATGCTGTCTTGGACCTCCCTTATGAGGAGCTAGGCACTCACACTTTTCAGAAGCTGCTCAACTTCTCAGAGGACACAAACCATGTAGCAAATGACAAAGTATTTTTCTAATGAAAAGAGTATGTTGGAGGAGAAAATAAATTACTACTTAAACAAGGCTTTTGAGATTGTTCTTTGAGAAACACAGACATTGGAAAAGAGGAACAATAAGAACATGTTTTCAAAATCAAAATCTCATGGAAAAAGAGCTTTGTGGTTGAGGGGATGGAATACAGATTCCAGTTTCACCAACTGTAATTAAAACCATAAACTTCTGTTGTCATCTGATTTAAAAAAAAAATCCAGGAATCCTTATGGAAGTCATTATTCAACCTCCTGGTGCACCACTGAAAGAGAGAAGAAAGCTCCAGTGTCACAAGTTACTCCACATGGGCAAATTCATTTACCTTCCAGGAGTTCCACTAATTTTACTGATTAGTAGGTAATGTTATTGTTCCAGATGTGACCTCATTACCTGATGCACAGCACCAATTCACAGACTGAGGTGAGGTATTTCTATCTTTTATTCTAAGTTTTATTCTAAATAGGAAGCTTGGTGGTAACCCATGAAATGCTGCCTCAGGGATCATCAAAACTTTGCACTATTCATACATTGTATCAATGTATAAATCAGCATTCATTGGTTACAATTACATAACTCTATTTTTTAATACTCAAACCCTTATTTATTAGTTGTATGTCTAGTTTCCTATGCTTCTTAGACTGCAGGTGCAGTTT
>VXBQ01014554.1:0-30386 GCA_013400175.1 Phainopepla nitens | reverse complement strand
CTTCCCCTCCTTCCCCACTGACCCTGGTGTCTGCAGGGCTGTTCCCATCACATTTTCTCACCTCACTCTTCTCTGACTGCAATTACAACCGTGCAATGACTTTTTTTGTCATTTGTAATTTATAATTGGCCCAGCCTTGGTCTGCAGCATGTTGGGCTTTGGAGCCACTTGGCATTGGCTCTGCTGGACATGGAGGAATCTTCGGAGAGCTTCTCTCAGAAGCCACCTTGGTAGCCCCCTGCTACAAAAGCTTGGCCATGCAAACTCAATACAAGTAGTTAAGTGAGGGAAATATTAATTTAAGGGCATGAAAATAAAACCAGATTGTCACTCTGGGCACTGATAGAGACAATGCTGAGATTATAAAGACAATGGGGAGCAAACTCCTTTCTTCTCTTCACAATTTTCTCATCTTCATTTCATTGTCCAGCTTTCTTTGTAATGAAACCCAAAATTTAATAAAGAGCAGCTATATTTACTCGGTTGGACTATGTGAGATCAAATTACTTTTTGTCTCACAGTTAGCTGCTGCTTATTTATTTGCTCTACATTATGTAAGACCACAATTTCAATACTCTCCCTAACTGCATGAAAGAAGACTATGTGGGTGCATGCGTGTGTTCAAACTGTCTTTTCTCTGTGTGTGGTGAGTGCATGCCAAGTACATTGTCCTCATTACTGAAATACAGATGAGTAAAAATAATGCAATATTCAATAATCTGTTTTTCATGTGCATGAGGTGTGCAGACAGACCTGTTTGGTGCAGCTTAGCAGCCCAAGCTTTAAATATTTGCTCTCCAGTGTCTTGACACAAAGCTTTCTGTAAACTAGATCAGAGGCTGATGTCTTGTTATTTATTGGTGCAAAGTATAAAGACACCATGTAGCTTTCTCATGTAACTCCCTGGGTAAGAGGAAGCAGGTGTAACCACTATGATCTTGCAGTAATTAGTATCTCCATTAAAGGAATGGAGAGAAATACAGCAACTAGAAACATGCAATATCTGGTTAATAATCAATCTTATCCCCGTATCTGAAAATAATTGTTAATTTTTTTTAAATCAGAACACATTTTCAAATCATGGCTTTTTACTATCCTTCCTTGAGCTGACAACATGAGAAAATAAAACCCTGGGCAATTTTTGTCCTCCAAAGACTACTGTTTCTATTTCCTCAGGAATATGCAACTTGCTTGGACTCTTAAAAAAATGTCATAAGTATAAACAATTAAAGGTGGAGCCTAACCTACCATATCAGCACTGTTTCACTCATGCTAATGGCTGAACATTTCTTACAGCTGTCAGTGCAGTTCTTACCAGTACTCACAGTCCCTTAGGGAACTGTATTTTAAAACAAAACCAGTACTAAACACTTGGGAATGTGACAAGTCTCTGTAGAACCATAAGATTACAGGCAGTTTTGCATAAGTGTCTATTGAAAGGCAGCAGAGCATCCCTCCTTCTTCCATGAAAAATTGATTTAAAAAATTCTGCCCATACCTCTTCCCTGCTTTTAACTAGAACACAAGGTGTTTTTTTTCTGTCTTGAGAAAAATTTATGTTAAGAAAGTGTGCACATAAGTTTGTGTGTCTGATGACTTGGAAAATATACTTACATTCAGAACATGTTGGAGTCCACTGAAGGGTGTACATTGTGCATACTTTAGTATACATGAAAGGCACAAACTAGGAATGTATTTGGCATATGTCTCAATGTCATTTACTCTGGTTGAGCAAAGTAAACATAAAAGGTACCAAACTACATTTCTGACAAGCATTTTGTTGGAAAATGTGCAGCAGAAGTGTGTTAATATGAAAGTTCAGAAGAAATGAAACTTATTTTGCATGCTTGCTTTCCTCTTAAAGTGAACAGGAAAATGTTTGAATCTCATGAAGATTTCCCTATCAATATTTAAATGGAAGAGTTACAGTGTGTAATAAATACCTTTCTCTCTCCTAAGTGTGTGCACAATATACTTTATATATGTGTATTTCAACATAGTAGTTGAAAATTGAAACTAATACAGTAATATTTTAAGATATTTTGAGTATTCCAATTTTCCTAGGTCCTTGAATTTCCTCTCTGAAGAATTTTGAAATTTTGGGTTGCTGGCCATTCAAAAGAATGAAAAAGTGAAAATTCTTCATAAAACTGCCACTGTTCAGTACCAGTTATGATTGCTTTATTGACAAAGCTTTGGTGGCAATAGCAGATCAGATATAACACTTCAGAGAAAGTGAAAGAAACTGATTTGAGACAGCTACAAACTAGAAAATATAGCTCAGTTGGTCAGAACATGGTGCTAATAATGCCAGGGTTGTGGGTTTAATCCCTGTACAGGCCATTCACTGAAGAGTTGGAGGTGATGATCCTTGTGGGTCCCTTCCTACTCAGAATATTATTTGGTTCTGTAATATAATGTCTTTGAGATTCAGAATAGAAATACCGTTTTGCTTTCATATGTGCAGTGAATTTGTCAATAGAGGATACCTTAAGACTGAACAAACAAAAATGGCTTTGCTATCTTCTATTTTTCTGATTCTGTGGAACAATGCAATGTGCTGTTAAGCTATTAAAATAAGCCTTGAGTGCTCACCTTCATTTTCCAGCTCTACATTCACTAATAGCAAAATGTGGAGCATTACTCAGGCTCAGACTGCTGCCTGGCACTAGTGGGTGTACTGTGACCTGACACAGTCATAAAATGATCAGTCCTGGTTCTGAGCCTCCCCTCAAGGCCACCACGTAATTTAGAAGGTAACTACTGAGTAGTAAGATTTTCCTACCTTCCTTTTTGTCAGGTAGTGCAACTTTTTCATGAAGAAAGAGGATGGAGGATGGAAGAAGATCTCAGTTAAATCAAATGCTGAATCACCTAAGGGCGAATGTTAAACCGCACAAATGCTTCAGATTTCTATGGCATTGTCAACTTTGTAGATGGGGGAAAGATGTTCAGGTAGGAAGGGAATCTAGAGTCTGGTTCTTTACACTGGGTTTCAGCACTGAGCAACTGGCGTGGTCTAAGTGGGATTATTTTTTTCAGAGAATGCAATTTCATTTTGAACAACAGGTATAGATTGTAACAGAAAATACATTACACAGGAAGCTACTTGTGTACTTGAAACCAGCACATGCAATTACCCATGGATGAAACTGACATTTTAAGAATGCAGAAGACTAGTCCAGTTACAGAAATCCCTCAGTTTTCTTTGTAGGAAGGCTTAAAAAGCAAGAGAAAACCTCAAATTTTGACTTATTGGGGAGTTTTTAATACATTTTTCTTAGCATTTCATAAACAGACTGCATGAGATCTAGCAACATTCAGGAAAGCTCACTACTCACCAGTAATGGTTCGGTTGTGCCTCCACTAGCAGAAGTCTGTTGCTGCACTTTTGTATAATTCTGCATTTCCTTTTAATAGCTGCTCACCAGGAGCCATTTATTTATATACGGAGGTGCTCTGAAAAATTTTGAGGATGCTAAAGAATTCCATCTTTGCAAATCTGCTCCTTTGCTGTGGTGTTTGACAGGAGTGATGTGGCAAAAGTGGAAAAAATGCAAAGAGATTTAAAAATATACCAAAGGCAGGCCAAGGAAATAATGCCATGAAATTAAGCAAAAGTTGTGCTTTAAAAAAGATTTTCTAACTGGGGAAGCATCAGGTTGTGCATTGGCAAAGAATTGGTGGAAGTCTGTATGCACTTTCATAAAAGGACTTGAAGGTATCGCTGAATACATGTCAGGGTATAAGACTGGTAGCAGAAGGACAGAGGAGCTAATAGATCCTTTCTGTCTTTAATTCTTGTCATTCACACTCTATCAGTCAGCGCATGGTATATGGTGAGAAAATGTGGTGCAGCCAAATTGGTGCGGTTTTACAGATGAGATGGTTTTCAGCAATTATTTCACACCTGCCAAGAACCACTTGAGTAAAGTCCTTAATCCATCAAACGCATCAAACATGGGCGCATTTCAGCCTGCAGGGCCTCCTTGACACTAAGGGAAAAATAAATCCACCTTTTTGACAACTCAGTGTTTTTCTTGGTGAGGGATGGTGCTGCCCTTTGTAGGCAAAATGGTTGTGCGAGCCCTGTAGAGTTGACTTCTTGTGTTTAAAAATCAAAAGACCTCTAAGTAACAGCACAGCTGTAATATACTTTGGCTTCTTTGAATGTTTGTTCTAGCTTTAAACAGTTTGTGTTTACACTATTATTATTTTTCTACTTCAGGAACAAAAAGCTAATCTCTTTCATAAAATCAAGGATCCCTGTAATAAGTACATATACAAGGAACTAAATATACATCATTATATCAGACATGATTCTGGGTGCACAGTTCACTTACCTGCATGAACAAAAATTTTACTTATGGGTAAAACAAGACTCTGGTGTAGACATTTACATGATTTAGGAATGCAGAATGGAATTGTAATTTTGAACATGGACCATTTCAGTCCATATTATTTTAGCCAGTGCCAATGGCAAGGAACAACATAATTCTGGATCCCCAGAGCCCGCCAGGGGACTGGGAAGAAAGAATTTAAGTCACAGGATGGGATGAGGGTCTGTAGGAATGTGCAGAGTTAGCTGGCACTTGTATACCTGCACCTTCACTACAAAACAGAGAAGCCACTGTCACCTCGCACTAATCTGCATGACATCTCACGGGATCAGGAGTCTAATCACAGCTGCCTAATGACTGAAATACTCGTGAGGGTCAGCTGGGCATGCAGTCCCATTGGAGCCGACACTGTGTGACATGGCTTGGTCCTGTCTGCTTGGGTGGCTAAGTTGCAGGTCACCTCACTATCAACAGCTTTCTTGTTGGCCTACTGCCACGAGATGCTACCAGACAGGTAGTGTTGTACCTTTTAAGGCAAAAGACAGCAGAGATAAGTGTGCTATAATAATTTGTTTTCTCCTGTGCAATGTCATTCAGTTACATCCAGAAATTCTGGTCTGTTAATACTCAGGAAATGTGCATGCTTGAGCAGTGTTTTTTTTCTCAGCAGATCCAAGGTTTCTCTGTTGCAAAATAACCTGGGAACGACAGGGTGTTTAAATGGACAAATAGCAGGCAAGAAAGTTAGCAAAGCAACCAGAGTTACCAAGGAGGTGATGACTCGTGTTCCACCCTTCCATCAAGCTGCCACCTTTTCAGGTTTTGAGATAAACTTTACTCCTAGTCTTCTGTGAGTCCCAATGTCCATATGTTATCTCTTCTGTTAACTTTGAAGCAAATACACGTGCCAAAATATTCTAGTTGTCCAGGCTGCACTGATCTGGATGTTAGGAATTTAAAATTATGATCTTGTCATAACATTGATCTGGATAAACATGAAAAAATTGCATAAGGAAACTTTACTGCAAAAAGGACGAAACTTCTGATCAAATTACTTGATAAGGTCTGTCTGTGTTATTTCCTTTTCTACAGAAAAGATTTTTTTCTCTTCCTTCTATCCTTATTCTGTAGAAGACTGTCCTGCATTTTGCAGTCCTGGATATGTGTTATCCATAAGCAGAGTGAAAGGCTGAGTCTTTAAACACAGCTCTGCTTGACAAATATAGAAGGCAAATTGAGGCTGGTAATTCATTAATAATTTATTTCTCCCTCAACAGATATTTTTAACACACACTGGAGAATATAGACCAACCTAGAAAATAAGTCGTCCCACGAAGGTTAGTGGGATGATTTGCATGGGTAAAGTATACTCATGATACTGCGGAGTATCCTCTGTGGCACATGTTTTGCAGCTTTGCAGTCTGAAGTCCTGCTCTGAACAGGTACTGGTTAGAATGAAGAAAAAGGCAATATCTCCCCATACTACTGCAGCTCTATCCTTTTGATTTGAAAATTGAATAGAGGGGTTTTGGATTTCTTTTTCTTTTGTTTTTCCTGACCTTGACTGGGCCTTATGATTTTGAAAAAAGCAAAACATTAGGCCAGAAAGCATTTTTTCACCATTTTTTCTACAGTGAAAATAATTGCAGGGTTTGAAACATAACCTATTCAGTAATTTCTTTCCACTTTTATATTTAGAGTACTTATTTTGAACAAAAAATTTGGGTTTTCAAAGGTAATTTTCAACCATTGTAAGTAATCTGTAAGGTTCAAAACATTTTGGAAGCCTGTTTAAACCCAAAGTTTTCTATTGAAAATCAAAACAAGGTTGTACTACTTTAAAACACACTTATTGAGAATCAACAGGTCTCACTGCTTGGTAAGAACTATTTGCCATCTTCTGTTAGTTGTTACACTAACAATTTTCTTATAGAAATGGGTGTAAAAGTGATTGAACAGGACTATAGCCTGATCATGAGTGCAGGTGGTCTGAGAGCTGGGGGCCTGAAGGCACTGGTCACCTGTTTCCTGGGATGCAGCTTTAGAGCTGGAACACCTCTGCTTCTCACCATGACTTGCCTTAGCCAAGTGCAAGTCGTCAGCAAAAGGAAGGAAAATGCTTTTACTGAAATCTGATTCTGGCAACTCTCAGAATTCAGGAACTATATCTTTGATTCTTCATCCTCTTGGTTTGAAGGTATAAATTTGAGGGTCTCAGAACTTTTCGGCTGATAATTCTTCTGTAGATGCCAATGTTTTAAAGAATCTGGCTCTTTTTCACACCTATAATGCTGTTAAGAAGAGGGATGTTGACAGATGCTGGCACTCTGTGAAGATTCCTGGGGCCGCTGCCTTCATCAGTGCAGAATTCCTCGAAACAGAATGTTCCAATAGTGTTGAAACAATGTTGTAAAACGTGGTCGTCTTCCCTGCAACAGATAAAATAAAACCATCATATGAACAGTTTCTGTGGTTCCACAAACTGTTAGTGGAAGTTAAACGGAAGCATTTTAAAAATTGTGCGGGTAACAATCTGTATCCAGTTGCAGTTCCTGTCTGATAGTGGTGTTAGGAAAGGAATTGTATCTGGCCAGTCACCAGGGTATGACTTGGGGAACCAGAGGCATGCTGCATGTAGGGCTTAGGCTTAGCTTAGTAATTGCAGAAGAGTATGACAC
Source organism: Phainopepla nitens (assembly GCA_013400175.1). Taxonomy (NCBI): domain Eukaryota; kingdom Metazoa; phylum Chordata; class Aves; order Passeriformes; family Bombycillidae; genus Phainopepla; species Phainopepla nitens. Next base: position 23,368 of record VXBQ01014554.1, on the reverse strand, counting down.
AGCTATACAGTGAACAAATGTGAAAGCAGATGTATGACATCCCTTGACCTTTAAGGGATAAACATCACAAAGTACAACTGGAGGAGCAATTGGCAGCTCAGAGAGCTGTCAAAGCCATTTATTCTGCAAAACCTGCACAGAAAGCACAGAGGAGAAACTCAGAACTCCTCTAGTGTAATGCTGGGCTAAAAATAGCTAAATTGTAGACATGCTTTTTTGTTTATGCTCTAGTTTCTTATGATGGTGAAGCCATCATAAGGATACCCTGTCAGGGGAGGTTTAAGTTGGATATTAGGAAAAAGTTCTTCACCCAGAGGGTGGCTGGGCACTGGAACAGGCTCCCCAGGGATGTGGTGCCAGCACCAACCTGAGAGAGTTCCTGAAGTGTTTGGACAACACTCTTGGGTACATGGTGTGGTTCTTGGTCCTGTGCTGGACCAGGAATTGGACTTGATGATCCTGATGGGTGCCTTCTGTTACAGGATATTCTGTGATTCTGTGACTTAATTGGCACACACACTTGACAGCATGTACTTTCAGTCTGTCTACAAACAAAGATGATTAATCAGTATTGCAAATCTGACACATTCATAACAGTGTAAGTTTCATCCAATGCACACAACACACATGCACACCATGTTATGTTAACCTAGTTGATAATTAGTCAAAAGTTTTTAATGCCTTATCATATTCTTCCTGAATCAGCTCATTGAATTATCCTGCGCTATAAATATTAACGTATGATTTCTCTAATTTAATCCCTTGAAATAACAGTAACTAAGTTGCAGCCTTGTCATGAATGTTAATTTGCAATTGATGCTGTTGAAGAACCAGTTTACTGTCTGAAACATCTTTTTTTTAATAGTTGGTTTTATTGCTTTTGCTGTAGTGAAACTCCTACAAGCTGATATTTGGATATATTCAAAAGAGACTACATGTGAACAGCGTTCAAAGAGAACAATATCAGTTTGGCATTTCTTCTGGTAAAATTACATATTTTTATTTGGAGATAATGACAATTAAGCTTACATACTGAATATATGTGATGGTTGCAGCAAGAAATTTGGATCAGCTCTAAAAATGGCAAAGTTATTATTTTTTCTCCTTCTCTTCCAGAGAGTAATAGGCATCAGGGAGCATTTCTTTCCTTCCAATAATGTACATAACTATGACAGTAATGGAAAAGAGGCACTGCCATAGTGATAGGTGTGTTTTTGTGAAAGTATGGTTTTGCAGTGACCTTGCTGTGAACTGCACTCACAAACTATTCTCACTTCAGCTGGCAATTATGTACAGCCTTCATCCTCCTCCTGTTAACATTTTTGTCATGATTTTGACTATAAGATAATCTTTTCACTCTAGCAGTGAACCTGGGGTGTTTTGACATATTCTGATCTCAGCAAGGAAAGATCTGCTCCAGGTTGCTGGAAACACATTCATTCAGCTTTTAATTTTAGATAGCTACTGAGTTCAGTTGTAAAATGGGGCAGACATCACCAAACTGATTTTAAGTGACTTGAAATGCAGCAGTAGTAGGCATGAGGTGGGTTTAGAGCACTACAGGAGTTTTAATTTGACATGTTCACTACGGCTTGGTTTTAGTGCTTGGATTTGAGAAGTTTATTATTGCAGTGAAATAGTTTTCTCTTTGCTCTCACTTCTAGTGTTTCTCTTCTTAAAATTTGTAATGAAAACATGTTAGAATATAGATAATATCTACAGATGAGCAAATCTGATTGATGAACTGTGTGAATATCCACTATCCAGAACCTGACTGGAAAAGAATCATAAAGTAATAAGATCCTACAGTTTTAGAGATTGTTTAAAGCTTTCCTTCTAGGAGGGTGCAGTTTGTTTTGTCTTTTTTTGTTTTTCTTTTGTTTTTTTCCACATTTATTTAGGGTGGTTTCACTGGTGCCCAATGCTATTTTTTTCTGTAGTTTTTGCCAAAATATGTATTTCCAGCAACAAAGTGTCAAAACCATACTTCTATTGGCAGAGAAGGACAAGGGCAAAGAAGGAAAACAAGAGGGAGAAGAGATGCTGAGAAAAATAAATGAGAAATTCCAAAGCAGCATGTCCCACCTTCCTTTTTTTATCAGTCCTGGGCTATACCAAACATGTGGTGTGTAAAAAAGGTGGATGTACATGCTGTTTTTCAGGACCATTCCCACCTGTCACAAGGGAATGTGTTTCCCTGGGGTTAAGGGTTTTTTTTTGGTCTGATCATACTTCTTCCAGCCCTTGGTGGAGAGGTGTGGGAGAGCAGGTTGCCTGGCGTTAGTTACTAGGGAGTAACCTTCACCTCTTGCCTCTGCCTCTAGCTCTAAGATATCTAACCGATAGAGATGTGTCTTGGGTTCACAGGGTTCAAATAAACAAGTTTCAGCTCATGCACATTGTGTTAGTCAGCTATCCTGAGGGAAGTTATTTACAGCTAGTTCTGCCTACCTTTTGACCTCGCTAGCTTTCTGCCCCCCCTTCCCCAAATTCTTGATTAATTTCCAAGGTATGACTAATGCATTTCTCTAAATGCTTGGGGCTTCACACCCCAGCTCTTTTACTTTGATGATTTGTTTCGTCATAATCCTGTTTACAAATGTTTCAGTCAACAAGACTTGCTTGCTCCCTGAGGGGAACACAGGAGTAACAATGCCTAAAATTATTAATAATCAAGTTCTATCTACTACATGATAAGAAAGATAAGAGATTTATTATTGTTAATATAATATTGTGGGACTTCAAATGTTTTGGTAATGGGCATCAAGATAAGCACCCAGGTACTTAACAGAAAAGGAGATTAAAGAATGGTGATAATAGGGTTTAAAATGGAAGACTGAGCCCTTCTGACAGAAAGTGTAAATCAATTGAGAGAACAGTTGCAAACATTTTCTGTTGTTTCACTTAAACTTGTCTAGACTAGCATTTATCCAGAGATTTACCAGTGTTACCCCTTCATTAAAAGTTTCATGGTGTAGGAAAAATAAAGTTAGTTAATAAGTTCTAGCCCTGGTTTGAATACCATTGATGACAGGCAGTGCAGGGGAGCTACCCCAAGAAGACACAGTAAAGAAGCTGCAAACACTGGAAAATGACCATTTGTGTGTCTCCCATCTGTGTCCAACAGAAAGGGGGGGTTGGGGTCCAACAGGGGTTAATAGCTGGCAGGAAGTCTTTGGGGAAGTGCAAAGGATCCCTGGAACTCCCTTTAGTCCTTGGAGAGGTTCCTGTGGGTATAGGGTGGTGGGTATGACTATGAGTGTGATCCAAGCAGGAATTCAAGATCAGGGACTGGAGAGGTCTCTGGGACTTTATGTCCTTCTACGTCTACTCTCTTGTACTTGGCTGAAGTGAAAATCTTTCTCCATCTAGCATGTGCATGACTATTTATATTCTTTCTGACCTGCATCACAATGAAAGACACTGAGATCCTGCTGAGTTGTTCACAGAGACACGGTCATTAGCAGGATTGAGTGGAGGTGAGAGTATGATCAAGATATTGTGCTCACAATATGTGGAAAAGTTAATTGATTTCAACACAAAAGAATAATGTGTTGAAGTCACCTGTTCATCTGAAAAAGTAAGTGAGCACAGTGGACTAAGAGGACTTCTGTGTAGTTTCTTTTCGATATCTCAATATAGGGAGATGTAATAGTCCACGGAGAATCCTATGGACATGGGAGAGAAAGTGACTTAGTCTGGAACCTCAGCAGGAAGATGGAATAAGACTGACACAGTCTTGTGCAACCAGGCTGATAATAACAGTATAGGCAGTTATATGGGAAGGGTCCTGAGCGTTTGCTGGAATTCCAGGTACATATCTTGGTTTTGTGTGAGAACTGTTCTCGCAGTTTTGTAAATCCTAACCTGTTTTAAAGACTATGGTAATCCAGGTGGTTAAGAAAAGGCACACTTTTTCTCTTGTTGACATCCAAAAATAAAAAAGCAATTATACGGAAAGCGTTTACCATTCCACTTACTGCAGCTGCTGCTTTATCATTTCTCATTCCAAAATATGAGCAGATGAATTCCTTTCAATTTTTACATTGCTGTTGACAAGTTCCAGTCTTGCTTTGCAGATATCATAGGGCTAATTAGTAAACACTGATAAAATCAAGTGAAGCTTTCTCCAAAATATAATGAAAGCCAGTGTTCACAAACCAGGAACTATAATGAAGTTTCAGCTCCCACTAACCTAGTTTGAATCTTAGATGCTGATATGTCACCTTTTGGAATAAAAGATATCTTGCTTGATATTAATTAGGTGATATTCTATATTTGAAAGTTATGCCCCAGATATTTTGAAGTCTTTCTGATGCTTTGGATATTCCTCTGATTTATATTGATATGAAAGTAGTTGTTTTTGCAACATTTTCTTTGGCACAGGAAAAAATTTTGCTATGTCTTTGTGTGTTCAAGTGGCATTTAAAATATCATCTTTTTTAATATTTATTTCATTAAATTGCACATGTTTAACAGCAAAGAAAGTACATATTCTGTCATATAATGTGCTAAAATAACACTAGTACATGCTGCTTCAGGCCTGTGTGATACTTGATAAAGAAGAAATTGTTCAGGGAGTTCTTTCTTTCTATTCCCAAGCATTTATTTAAAACAAACAAAAACCCAAAAAGCCCCCCAAAACCAAACCGAAACCCAAAACAGAACCCTCAAACTCACAAAAAACCCTCAAAACAAACCTCCCTCCTCAAACAAGAACCCAAACAAAAGGAAAGTTGATCAGTCACAGTGACAAGAAGATGTACCCAGCCTGGACTCAAAGTGCTCATCATTTAGAGTCCTTATCTGTCACATTCTTCCTCCGATTATCACATATTTGTGCAGGGAAAGGTGAAGTTCATGCACACAGTTCCCAAATTCCATCAAATTTTAGTGCAGACAAGTTGGATCCAAAAGGGAGTAATCTTCTGCTGAACACTTGAGTCGAAATTCACCAGTATGTGTGTGAGGACTGGGTGAACCCGGGTAGACAGGGACTTCCCTACTGGATTTACTCTCTATCCCTTCAGTATTTTCCAATTACAATCAAACAGCATGAGCAGCCCAGTTGAAAAAAAAAAAAAAGTTATAAATAACATGATAAGAGGCACTGGGGGACACTGTAGCCTGCTCCAGAGCTGCTGGCTGCTAGGAGACCAGCTTGACCTGCTGATCATGTAGGGCCATTTCAGTCCAGCTGACATGAGCTGCTAAACTAGCAGGAGCAGGGCACACAAGCAGGAAAAGGACTCATGTTCTTGTTAGGAGCAGATTTCTAGGAAGTTGCTCAGCTGGTGAGGAGCACTTGCTGGATTTCTTATGAGGGCAAACAAGGTTTTAAAGGGGTGATAAGCTGCTCCAGTACCTAAAGGGGGCCTGCTGGGAGAAAGCTGGAGAGGGACTTTTTACAAGAGTATGTAGGGATAGGACAAGGGTAATGGTTTTAAACGGAAAGAGAGCAGGCTTAGATTAGATATTAGGAACAAATTCTTTATTGTGAGGGCGATGAGGCACTGGCACATGTTGCCTAGAGAAGCTGTGGATGCCCCATCCCTGGAAGCATTCAAGGCCAGGCTGGATGAGGCTTTGAGAAACCTGGACAAGTAGAGGTGTCTTCAATTAATTTTTTTTGAAAGAGAATTCTTGCAGAAGAATAACACCAAATGAAGGAATGAGGAGTTGGGATGTTACTGACTGTTATTAGCCTGGGCTCTTCATAGTCATTTAAGTCAATGAATACAAGAAAGACTTTTTATTCAAAGTAAATGGAGGGCTCACAACACCCTCCTAAACCAAAGCCAAAGTTCTTCAATTAACCTACCTTTGACAGACTTTTTCAACTAAAGAAATACAGTTAGTAGCTGCTTCTTGGATCTTATTCGCAAATAAATCTGTATAAAATTAAAAAGGAAAGATTAGGGTATGTCCCTATAGAACATTGATGTTTCTCAGAAATCTTTCTGTTTGGATATCCTAGACTTAAAAGTGATGTATTAAAGGGCAGAGTCTTGATACCAAGTTCAAATGGTTACAATACTAAGATATTTACTTGACTGACTTAACTTACTACAAATGCAATTTGTCCCTTATGTATTTCCTCTGAATTTTAGTGCGTTGACTGGTTAAGACTCAGGTGACCATATGATTGTAGAAATTTCAGGAAATAACATGATATTTCCTAAGCAATAAACCAAGACCTTTTTCTTAGAGCAGTGACAACAATGTGCAGTGACAATGATGTGCTAGGTACTGTCCAAACATGCAGAAGAGTCTGTAGTGCAATGGAATAACATCTAGGAGGAAGACCAAGTGAAAGAGAAGATGGAAGTAGACACTAAAAGCTAATTGCTGTTGAAACAAACAAGATTCTCCACAAGAAAAAAATTAACAAAAATCCTTAAAGACCTTGGTTTGGTGTGGGGGATTAAAGACAAAGTTAAAAGTGGAAATAATAATGGCCTCTAGAGAAATTCATGTATTCTGGCTGAAGAAGAGCTAGTAACAAAGGAGTATAAATGGCTTTGTGAGAAACTGCCTGTCACAGAGAAATGAATGATTGTTTAGCAGAGTGTCAAGAGAGACAATCTATGTACAGACACACTTACAAAACTGTGAAAATGGAAAAAAAAATAGAAACCCAAACAATCCTGTAATTTCAAGGAGAAACTGGGCAGAGAACAGCAAGACACATTGCAAAGGTAAATGGCAAATAATATAGCACGTAGAGCCTACACGTTCATTTCTTCTGTGCCGTGACACATCTTCATTTTGCAGTTCTATCCTACTAGTACAGTAATAGTGAGAACACTAGTGCAAGTAATGGACCACTATAATTGCTGCCAAATTCTTCCCTGCTTTCAGAGGCAAGTCACCATCAGTTAAGGTACACAACATGAAAGAGTGGGTGGTATCCTGGGAGGACCCAGAGAGGCCTTACAATTTAAAAAAGACAGGAAGCTGTGGAGTCAAATAAACAACTCACTGACCACATCACTGTTTCTATTCTAGATGAGTCATCTATACCTTCCTCACCTTTACAAGTGCTTCTGTACAGAGTTTATCTGTAGAGGAAAGATGTTTATGTCAATCAGGGACAAGGATCTTAACTTATTCCAAAGGCTGTTAAAAGTACTTTCTGGATGTCTACAGCCTACTTTTTCTTCCTTCCATTTTGCATCCTTTCCCACTGCTCTTTGAAAAAAGTCTTGGTTATTCACAATGAAGTCAGGATAGAGTAGGAACCACTTCAGTGTTCAGCTGCTTTGATCCTATTCTTTGTGGCCTATATAGCTCCAGGAGCAAAGTTTATTTCTGTCCAATTAGTCCTGGCACTTTACTCTGCATGCATTGCCATGACTTCCATGGTAAGTGGGTACTGGTCAGTGTATACAGCAGCAGGAACAGCAGCAGTAACAACAGCACCATTTGGAGCAGTCTGATCTGTGTGAGAAAATGTTTAATGCAGCCTAAAGGGGCTATCACAGAAGAACTGTCAGAGTAGTAATGATGAATGATAGTAATGATAATTCCTTTCTACATGAAAGGAAGTGAAAAAAATATCACAAAAGCAGATTGAAAAGGGAACAGAAGGTGAGGGTTGCGCATACTTGAACATCACATAGCAAAGCTCAATGTTTCAAACAAATATAACAACAAAGTTACATTTGTAATCAGGGAACCAATTTTTCAGTGAAGAAGAACAGTGTGGGTGTAAGAGAGGTTTTTGTTTTTCAGAATAAAGGCAACAATGTAGCAGTCTGTCTTCCTCCTATAGCTCAGGACAGTAGCTCAAGATACAGAAAGGGGTGTCTGAGTTAGTCTTACTTACCATGGGAGAGTAGCAGAGATGTGGCAGTGGAGATCATGTCAATAGGTGAGAAAAACTGACGGAAAAATACACTGGAAAGCCTTTAGTGCCTCAGTGAGGGTGGGAGAGGAAGGGGAAGTAGGGCCTACTGAGGAATCATTGCAGGGACTTCACTGCATCTTGCCATGGTGGGCTTGCAGAAACGGAGTCCTGGGTTAACTGACTACATCTATAACTAGCCTCACGTTTTATCTTTTTTTGAAATCATAGATTCTGCTGGAACTATTAAGATACTACAAATATCTGCTGAAAGGACTACTCTTTTTTTTTTAGTAAAAATAATAGAGTTGTTGGTAGGAGAAGAGAAAATGAGGCAAGGAAAAAAAAGCTAGTTCTAACTAATTGAATGTTAATATTCTTAATATGCTTAAACTTATGTGAAAATATTTAGTAAAGTTTTTGTGCACCCGATTATATTTCTAAACTGTATATCTTGATGGCCAACTCTATTGCTTTCTGGACAAGAAAAGACTGCAAAATCAGCCATTTATTTTCTCTGGTTATTGGGGTACACGTCTTTTAAGCTATGGCAGTGCTTTGCTGAAGAAGCTTTGGTAGAGCAGCCTTTACTTGCGATATTATCAAACTGCCTGTAATAATGATATCTTTTTAGTTTATTGAACCTTTTTGGTCTAAAGAATTAAGTGTCTGAGGTGCCTTAAAAATATACCCTACCCTGGGAAAGACTTTTTCTTTTCTGTAGTGAATTCAGTGTTCAGGGTTCACAGATGTAAGGATTGCAAATATTTTGTCTCCCACAAAATAGTGAAAAACAATAACTGGTANCTTGTATTTTTCTACTGTTGTATTCTATTGTAATGCTCTAACCAAATTTTCTTGACAAATTTGTGACTCTCTGGAGGTGCCTGCTGTATAATTTCAAGATACTCATTTAAGGACTTGCCTAGTCTATTAAGATCTGAAAGAATGTTGGTTTGTATTGTTGGGGAGTCACTCTTTCTACCAGTGCTTTCTCTTGGCATTTGTGATAGGTAGTGTACTTTGGTCAGCAACTGCTGGGAGTACATCATCCTCAAAAGCTTGGGATCATCTAAAAGGAGGTCTGCCCACCTCTGGACAGTATTCTCTTAGATGAAGAGCCAGCTTTGCTGCCATCAGCCAAGAAAAGTTTGTTCTAGGTGAAGGAATCTCATGAGCTGTGAATCATCTACATGAGGAAAAAAATCAGGTAGATCAACTCAAACTGTCTGGCTGGATAAAACACTTTCAAATCGACAGGAGAGTACTCCTGTAATCCATTTTCCAGTGTTATTTGTAGCTGGCAAAGAATGATAACAACCAACCATCAACCAGAACACCTATTTGCTGGCTAAGCATCTCTCTATTCTCCTAATTAACTTGGGTTTTTTGTTTTCCTTGAGCGATTTGTGAGTCAGGAATAGCAAACAAAAGTCTTCTGCATCTGAACTATCCCCATATGATGTGAGTTTTCTGCTGTGTTCCTGACAGTTTATTGATATTTAATTGCATTTGCCATATTCGGCCAAGCTGAGAATGAAATCGAAGTTAAAATGCTCAAGTAAGTCACAATGGATTTGGTTGCCAAAAAACACTTAGATAAATTAAAAGCTAATAATCTGTTGCCATGAAATCTTAGAAGGATGATGGAAAGAGAAATGTGAGAGCTAAAGCCAACATGGAATCAAACATATTTTTATAGAGCAACCAGTTATTGAAAGACCATCACATTCAAGGCTAGGTTTTCTGAGTGTCTGGACAGGTTAAAGAGCAGTAGAAAAAATAAATTCTGTTTGCACACATCAAGGCCCTTTATATTAACATTGCTCTTCTTGTCAGTGCTAGTAAGCAGATGCATTACTCAATAGCCCTAATAATTACTCTATCATCAGAAGAAGCTGGTGTTGCAAGTGTGAGTAAAGATGAGGAAGATAAAGATAACTTATTTAGAACAGGAAGGGCAATGTGGTTGGTGACTATCATCACTGTACTTCCACTCTACAGGGAGAAAAATAAGTTCAAAACACAAGGATGTTTTTGACTACTGCAGAAGATTTTACTGGATGGGTAACAATAGAAACGCCAGTTCATTTACATTGTCACATCTTCTATGTTACTAGCTGTGAGAAGCACCCATTTTCTCTGCAATTGCACCTATGGTGTTAGGTTTAATTTCTGAGCAGTTGACAGAGACAGTAATTGAGGTCAAACCCTCAAATTGTAGTCGAGTATGCATAGCTGTTTTCCTCTTTAAGAAGTTACTAATTGATTTATTGTTTTCCTACTATGATCCTCACTGTTTGTTTTTTTTTTATTTAGCAGTACTCTTTCCTCCAGAGTAAATAAATAATTGATCACCTGGAGTTAATTTTTCCCTCCCTGTCCTATCTGTGATATTTAGAAGAAGCTTAAATACCTCAAAAACTGCACACTGTTTTTTCAACTTTAAAAACGTATCTAGTTGATTTTTTTCCCCCAGAAAGTCATATTGTTGAAGTCCTTGAGGCTATTCAGTTCTTCCTCTTGAGGAAACATGTACCCATTGCCAGAAGACATGTAGAACATTTTTCAGCTTGTTGACTGGAGCTGATTATAACTGCTGGGTTTTTTTGAAGTATGTAATCACATTATATTTTAAGCTTTGGGGTTTTTTTTATACCATCCGTTACGGACTCCCAGTAAACAGTAGAAACATATTATGTAGTTCTTGAGCCAGTTGATCACAACTACATTTTCATAGCATGAACTTTTCATAACTAGTCATTGGAAAAGAAGGAGAAAAATAACATTTAATGAATGGTACTTTCTGTAAAAAACTTTGACTTAACAAGCATTTCTTTTAGCAGTGGTGCTGTTGTTAAAGGCCATAACCCCTTGCCTTAATTCTCAGCCTGTACTTGAATAGCTTTAACTCCACCCTTCTTTGTCACTGGTGAAATTAATTTCCAAGACAAATTTGCCTTTATGAATGGGGTTAGCTCAGTTTATTTACATACACTCTCAGTTGTAAAGATACAAACTAGATGTGAGATCATACAAAGACTTAAATTAGAGAGCTCATCTGTGACAAAAGCTGGAAAAAAAGACAGAAAATAATATTTCACAAGCAACTTATCTTCATGAGCTGTAACAACTGAAGAGCTGGAACAAGGATGCTGTGGAAGCTGGGCTCAGGTGGGATATCATGTAACATAGCTGTTCTCATTATATTAATAAAGATTATTAAAGGAAAACCTTAAAATTCTGTAAGTAAAGAGTAGAGTCATATTAATTTTCACTACTTTTCTGAGCAGGCACTTTAGTAAGTGCTGTCCACCCCTTCTTTCAGGCTGCAGATCAGACTATGGAATTTCTGTTAGCTGAGAAAAAGGCATGTGGTACACAACTGTAGAAACTCAGTATGCAAAGTTATGAGACAGTTTTCAGCCGGGTCTGAAGTGGTCCCTTCTGTCACTAGCTAGCTTGACTATATTTTGGGCAGGATTCACAAAGTGGGGAAACTGGAGAAGGAGTGGTGGGAACCACCAGTGCTCTTATGGACAAACATGAATGAACCTGCTCTGGAGAGGTTTTTGGTAGCTAATATCCAACTGATACTTAATATTCAGAAGGTGCAATTTTAGCTTGTAATAATTCACTTGCTCTTATCATTTTCTTTCTTTTGTCTGTTTGGACAGTGTTTATCAAATATTCCTGTTTATTTTTCAAATGGATTTACTTGGCCCCTCAGCAGATGAATGTGTTTGATGAAAAGAAGATCAACAAGAAATAGGAAGTCTGGTGTTTGCAAACACAGAAAGGAGATATTCTTTTGTAAGATGAAAACATGTAAACATCCAAATATACCGGGGGTATTAGCAGTTTCAATTGCAGTCTGTCTCTTCTTTCAGAAGTGATTGCTACTCTCACAACATTGTAGCAACTCTAAAACCTGTCCTGCGGTTGAAAACCACGCGAGGGGATCCTGTTCTTAAGAGAAAAACTCTAAAAGGTACTCTTCTCAGAATCTATATACACAAGAAGGCATTTCAGATGGCTCTTGACAATAAAAGATAGCAGATGTGTTTGGCTTCCTAATTCACAAGAATACCTTGTGGTTTTATTTGTTTTTCTCTGCTGACTTAAAAGAACAGCTATAGTAATTTCTTTTTTCATTCTGAGTAAGCTTCATTTTAAAAATGCAAATAAGTTTAATGTATAGTTTTAGGTCCCATTTGATGTGACTACTTTGTTAATTGTACTATGATGGGGAAGAGATGAGCGGCTTTGATATTAAATAAACATACTGTTGGGGTGTGAAAGGCTTCCTCCCCTGTGATGTGCTTTTGTGATTGGAATTAGCATCCAGTATGGCTCAGGTGTGCTATAGGGTCACCACTGAGCACCACTGCCCTTCCCTACTAGTGTCCTAGTGAGGTGCACCTTGTGCAGCTTTACAAAATAGATAAAGCCTTAATGATTTCTGGGATTTCAGTGAAATCTAATCCAGAGAAATTTGACAAGTTGTTTTTATGAACACTGTACACAGTGGAGGTTTCCTTGAGATGTAGATATATCCAATTTTAAAACAGAGTTATAAATTGGGGATAATTTCTCTTGAATTAACTCAAACTTGCTAAGAACAAGGATAACAAGATAAACTTTGGTTTGTGGTATCTGAGTCAGTGCATGGAGCAATTTTGCATATGGATAGTATTTCAACAATATGACACAAAAAAAGACAATTAGAAAAATTAATAATGGAAGGAATAACTTCCTTTAGGAGGCTGGATGAATGAAAGGAAAGCAGAACCATAACTCTATTTACCAGTGGAATTGTTTACTTATCTGAAGCTCAAAAAAGCAGGGCTTGATAATTTCTGTGTTTTCTTGCTTTTATTAAAAAGGAAGGAAGACAGTGTGGAGCGAGACTCTTAATACATTTTTTCCTAGGCTCAGAAATGTCAATTACTGTTGTAAATTTTAGGTCTTCCTACACAGGTGATGAGGGATGATGGAAAAGGGTCAGAAGAATAAGATGGATTCTGAACTACACAGGTATCAAGTAATGATCTGTGTGCTCCTCATGCCCCTGCCTAGAGCACCATGTGGTATTTTGCTGTTTTTTTCAATTTACATGCTTTCCTTCACAACAATATCTTGACAATATAATAAAGGTTTCACATTCACTCTCCTTGTAATCTTTATGGTTTTTATTCAATCTAGTGTGTAGGTGGGGATTTCCTATAGATCACACTACCGAGTCAAATCTGGGCACTCAGACTTCTGCCCAAGGAGTAAGGGCTTTATCTCAGAGAAACCAGACAGTATTTTAAAAACATTATTAGAAGGCTTGCTTCAGGCATATTTTTAACAGAAGTTTTCTGTGTCATAACATTTGGCACATTGCAAACTATTATCCCTCATTTATCTTAGCAGAGAGTGTCTAAATCAGATAGCTGAGGATCTAGCGAATAAATCCGAAAGCATATTTCTAAAAATAATTTACTAAACGGTATCAGGTCTGCAAATCAAAATTGCTAGTCTAAGAGTCATACTGAACAGGACACAAGAAGAAAACAGTGCATCACATGACCACAAATGTATTAGCCATATTCAGCATGAATACTTAAAAAAGAGGGAAGCCGGGCTTTTCACAGAGTAGGATTTTCAAGCTCAGGTATACTGAGAACAAAAGCTACTGCCTGAGCCCTGATTGCCTGTGGGGTCCTGCCCTGCAGGACCAGGTTTAGTGGAATGAGTAACAGATTACTGTACGCACAGAGTCTTCAGATCCTACAAAATGAATTAGTTTTGCTTAATTTGGCTGGACTAACTTTTCAGCTAAACTAAATCACACCAAGACTAGTGCCTTCATCACAGCCCTTTTCTTGTCCATATTATGTAGTAAAACATCTTAGTTTTCCTTCTTCTTTTAGCTACTAACAAATAACTTGCTTTGAAGATAGCTCTGCATTAATCATTCAGGTTTACTTTATGCTCATCCCCAATACAAAGCAGGGAGACGTGTCTGGTGTCTCTGCCTTATCCTATCCAATGCTCCCAGCGAGCCTGCAGCCTGAGTAACATGGTCTAGAGAGGGAGGTAGGGATGACAGCAGTGACCATACTTCTTTCCAGGCTTACACTGAGCTCAGCTTTAGCAATTTAGAGCATGAAAAGAAGTATTTTGCTAACAAAGATGGAATAGGTAACTAAAATATTGTGTGGAAAGCAGGTATTTGCAGTATTGCCCCCACCAGGTTTATTTCATATGCAGACTAATTGAGAGCATATTTTGATATCAGCTTCAGGGAAATATATTTCCTTTGTTTAATAATAGGTCAGTAGGAAACCTGACACTTCCTTGGCTATCTGATTGCTTTGTTTGCAAGTCCAGAATATCATCTGGAAATAAGAAATAAAAAAGTGTCAAAGGGACTAGAAGACCTTATTGTGCTAAATTCATTCACTGCTCTTTTATTTTTCTTTCCCCAAGAACAAAAAAATTCTCAGGCTTTTCAGCCACAGTGTTATAAGCATCTGATTAATTTATTCTGTAATTCAGAGCAGATAGGGAAAGTAGTTTGTTGGAGAGGATGGTTTCTTACTGGTGGGGAAGATCCTGCAAGATGTGGCTCTGATGGCAGCTTCACATGTGATGAAGCTGACACTATTGTGTCTGAGTTGAAAAAAATCATTGGAAAGCAGCTCATGCTTCTCTTCCTGTTTTTGTTCACTTCATCCAGCTGCACCAGTGAGAAGCCCTGTAATAACATGAATGAGTCATTTCTTACGTTGCTTAATACTTGTTTTGAAATTCTGACACAGATTTGAAGACCTGACTTCTTCTATGATGACTTGGTTTTAAAATCAGTTGGGGAATTGTTGAACACTTGATTTAAGGAGTTACAACAGGTGCCAGCTCTGATCAAGCAGAGACATGCTTCTGTGTGTTTACGAGTAGAGCTAGTCTCTAGAATGGCTCAAGGTTTTTTTGTGTATGGTGGAGTGATTCTCTGTCTGGAGTCTCAAAAATATTTTTGTGGTCCTGAGGCATATATAGCAGCATCTATGCATGCAAACAGACTGAGAACTTGTCTTTGTACCGTGCCACTGAGTCTCAGTCAGTAGACCATCCAAGGTGGAGAGATGTGAACAGGAGGAAGAGAAAACTTCAGAGGCCCTATCAAGTAGAATTCCTTCCTGTGCACATGCTCCAACTGAGGGTGTGAGAAAGGAGCTTTGAAAATTACCATTGCCTGTACACATGAATATCACAGGGTGAAACAGATTCTTTTAGACTTCTTTTTTTCTTTTTTTTTTGGCATGTAAAAAGCCAAATTCCTCCTTGCCTCTTGTAGAAGAAAACAACATTGCTCATAAATCTATGTAGGTGCTGGTTTTGATGTTTTTTTTTAACTTTCTAACAGTCAGTGAAAGCATTAAGGCATCAAGAATGAAAAAATAAACAAACAAAAGCAAAAACAAGAGCCATATTCGTAATTCCAAGTGGCAGTGTCTGACTTCCATATTGGGAATCCCACTTATCTCTACCGAGAGATCCCAAAGGTCCAAACTGCCCCTGCTCCACCTTTCAGCAAGTCTCTCTCACTGTAACTTGTGGTGAGTTATCCTACTGTGTCTCCACAGGATCTCACTGTTACTACCTCAGGAAAAACTGCACTAGCTCCTCAGTGGTAAACCTTCAACCGGCCTGTGTATAGCATGCATGGCACGGTGAGTGGCAGGGCTCAGCAGAGGCTGGCCATGGCTGAGGTACTCCTCAGGAATCTATCAAACCATGAATGCAATGTACCAGGCAGCGACATCTGTTTGCTGTCTCTTCCAAAATGAATGTTGGGAGGAATCAACAAGCAGAGCTGCTGGTTCATCAGGCTGATAGAGGTCAAGGTATGAAAGGCCCCCTAAATCATACATGGGTTAATGAAACAAATTAACGAAAAAATTCTCCTGAGGACAGGCTAATGCACAGTGACTGTGTCAAGTTTAGAGGTCTGTGAAGTAGAAAAGGTGAGAGGCTGCGAGGAGGGCACTAGAGGGAACAGTCAGAGATGCCTGTCTCCCACAGCTGGAAGTGCTTATTTTGCAATAGGATTTATAGCCGCAGGTGGGAGGGACCTTCGATCCAGTCCAGGAGAGCTGTTCGTATTTATATTGATGCAAAAATACAAAAACTATTTTGAAATAGCCAACCATAAGAAGAGTGAAGTATTACTTTGAATAATGTCCTAGGAATATGAAGATGGCAAAAACGACAGGGGATCTTGTTTTTACCAATGCTTCTCAAAATTTTTTTTCCCTGCTCACTCATCTAAAATGTCTCTGACATATTCATGCATTGTCAGGGATATTGACATTGCTGGGAACAGTGGGGGGTGTCCGTTGCAAAAGGGTGACTTCCCCCTTTGTCATGGGGAAACCTTTTAACTCAGAATTCTTGTATGCGCTCTCAGTGTTAAGTCATACATTATTTTTTAAGATTCTGTGGGATAGAAGGAAATTACAAAATGTAGGTGGAATGGTTTCCAGAGGCGACCTCAGTCTTGCAAGTAGCCTTTCCTACACATGTTTTAGTACTTGTGACTCACGTTGGAGCGTGATACTAATCGTTAGTGCCAATGTTTTCATGAGAGCCCGCTAATTCAGAGTGGCTCCATGTTCAGGTAGTCTGATGAGAATGTCATTGGAAACTTCCTCTAATTAAGTCCCACTAGCTTCAGTGGGTGTTAAGAGCTGTTCTACATAAACATGTGAGCCTCACTGGCTGTTCTGCATTTTAATGAATATTTTCATTTGAGCTCTCTGTTCTGTCCTGAAGCAAAGGTGTCTACAGGACTTTATTTGCCCTCATACATGCCTCTGCTATGGAAACTGTCCATAGAATATTCCCATGGGTTAGCTCACCAAAAATTCATTTAGGTGAGGTCTCTGTCATGGCATGGACAGTCCAGCACAATGTTTTCTTGGCTCATGAGGCAATGAGTAACTTAGCTACACTTGGCACCCTCTACAAGAGTGGCACAGCTCTCACATGACGGATCAGTGTGGTTAAAAACAGGAAGGTCAGCTTCCATTTTTAAACTATGGGGTGTTGTATAAACACTAGGATATGTGAGCTTGTCATATCTAGCAGTGATGAGTGCAGTTAAGTGATGTAACTGGCATAATGTCATTAGTTGGTAATTAATCTGAAACACGTTTTACTATGGTTGTTCTCTTTATATTGACTCATAATAAACACGCACATACAAAGAGAGCCATGATACAAAATGCATAAATTTTTTGTTGTGACAAAACAAAACCAAAGTGCTGGATTGTTTGCTGTCAAAATCATGAGAAATCAGAGACAGACCACACACCACAGTTCCTGGTTATGGTTTTGTTCTGGTGCTTCCTGCCAATTAGGAAGACAGCAGTTTCTTCAACATATCCTCTATAAAAACAACTGAGAGTTGATCACTGGCAATCTTGAACTACCTGTGTGCCTTATACTGGTTTGATTTACCTGCTGACAGTAATGATTTAATTACTCTGGCAGGCACAGAATCCAGGTTGCAAATGGTGTGTGTTTATGAATAAATTATTTCTTCATGATCAATGTAAAACCAATGAGTAGAGAAACTATCATCAATAGCTGTACGCACTGATAAGGCCCCTGCTGATGGAGGCCCATCTCTGTTCCCTGCAGTACAGAAAGAATACAAAAAGATAAAGTGACGATGCTAGCTCATTAATATAGATACTGAAATTTGAGTTTTTTATATATATATATACATACACGCAGTATTTAACCATTATCATAAAAAAATGGAATTTTGTATTATTTTTTTCTCATCTGCATTATATGATTATGCCAATGAAACTTTGACTTGAAAAGTTAACCCCAAAAAAGTAGCATATTAGTACAAAAAATACAATAACAAAATCTATTCTAGTTCCATCTCATAAAAAGTCAATCTTTTTGGTTGAAAATATGTAGTGTGTGTAGTATTTTTTAAAACCAAAATATAACAAAAGAAAAAGTAGTGAAAATTAGAAGGAGTAAATCTCTCATAAGAGACTAAGCTGTAAATTAGTTAAGACAGAAGTACATATTATCTTCATCATAAAGTCTAACTGAGTAAGATGTTAAAATAAAGTAAAAACAATTGCCACAAAAGATCTGAGATTTTCTCGCTGCTGAATTACATAACTTGTGTAGGTTCAAAACTGTGTTTCAATGGATTTAGATGTCCAAAACCAAAATAATGACATGGTGAATTGCAGTAGTGCCCTGACATCTGTGTGAGGACTTCCATGTACCTCCAGTGTCTGATTTGAACACTCTTTGAAGCAAGTGGTCGGGGTGCTCTCTAGTCACTGGCCTTGACATGGTCTATTTTGACAGGGGTTTTGCCTCTGGATTTGCTGAGAAGCAAACACTTCATGCTTATGACATTTGGTAAGAAGAAACATGATTAGTCACTTAAACATCTAATGGCTAATTATTTTCATGGACAAGACTGCTGAAATGCCTCACATGAGCATGCGCTTTGATGTTCACCTGAGCTAGGGTCTCCACTAGGCATCTGGACAGCCTCTATGGCACTCTGCTGGCTCTAGTCAACAGTGAGTCTTTTTGGTCCTTAAGAAGCTTGATACACTTTCAATTTATGCTCACAGAATCTCATAAAAAAAATTATATTACTGTATGCTTCGGTTAATTCCTAGAAAAACACTATGAAATAACAACAGAAGATGCAGAAATAGAAATTAAAAGAAGAAACAAAAGAATTGCAATATTTTCTTATTCATCTGCATCAGTACAACAAGGCTGGAAATTTGCTGGATGAGGAGTGCTGATTACAGTTTGTATATAGAACCCAGCTTGTACAGATGCAGTGCCCTGTCACAATATCTTAAGGTATTGATTTACACAATTTACTAGAGTATGTTCTTTAGAGTACATAAGATTGACATCTGTGTAAATTAAAGTAGGTTTTCTAAATCTAATCTCTACCCCAGCTGAAACCAGCACATCCCCTACTTACTCCATGTGATTTGCCTCATGCACAGGTCCCACACAACCCCTGTAATGACCATCCCACTTCCTATTCTTAATATACACACAGGTTGCTATCTTAGTCCATGGACTACCCCTGAAAAATGTGCATAAAATGTCCACCAAAAGTCTATTGAATTAAATTAGTCCATGCATTGGGTTCCATCTGTTATGCTGGTCTCTCAAGATAGAAGAGGTGGTGTTTTGCACGGACTTACTGAGCACCAACACCTCATGGGTGCTGGCTCACGGCTGCACTGCAACTGCTTCTTGAAAGGCTTCTCCATTGGTTTGGGTAGTTTCTCTTATAATGAGTCCTGAAACATGCAACTCAAATCATGTTTTACAGTAATTTAAAGCTATATCCATTACAAAGTCCACCCCTTGTCTCTTTGGACCAGGTTGTCTGCTTTAACCCTCCAATGAACCCTTCCCCTTCTACTCAGCCTGGCTAACAATGAGGGGCTCCTTCCAGAGTCCACCAGCAGCACAGTCCGTATCCTAATCCTCCATGGGCTGGAGGTGGATCTCTGCTCCATCATGCTCTCATTCACATCACTGTCCCTTTGACTCTTCACTCTGGAGCTCCATCCTGTCCAGTGTCTCAGCACAGAAAGCAGCAGTGGTGCTTCACCATGGTCATAGCCAAAGTGCTCTCAGGCAGAACACAGGAAGGCGATGAGTAGATCAGCAGCAAAAGCAAAAGAAAAAAAATGGCCACTGACAAGCACTAGACTCTAATATTCAGTCAGGCAATAGAGCCCCGCAGCAAGCACAATTCATTTCCAGCTGAAACATCACTAGTGATGTAAGCTCAATCCAGTACATCCCAATCAGCTCTTATACCTGAGCTGATGTCATTTGGTATGGAACATACCTTTAATTTGGATCAGCCGGCTTAATTGTGTTTCCTCCAAGGATCTTGCTCACTCCAGCCCCTTGATGGGGGGAGAATGTTGGAGAGGGAGTGCTGCTGCTGTGCCAGTCCTGCTCAGCAGCAGCCAAAAAACTGCCGTGTTATCAACCACCTTCCAACCAATGCAGAAAACAGCACTGTGAGGGCTGCTACGGGAAAAGGAACTCCAGGTCACCCCAAACTGATACAAATGATTTGCCCTTAGAGAAGTATTGTTGACTGTCAATTATTACCTCCTTTAACATGCAGGACAATCTGCTTCATGATCTTGCTGGGCACAGAGGTGGGACTGGAAGGCCTGTGGTTCTTGGGTCTTCCTTTTTTTATTTTTAAAAAGGGACCTTATATCCCTTTTTCAGTGTGTGGGATCTTCACCAGACTATGCCCTGACTAGCCATTCAAACCTGATGAATAGGGGCTTAGACATCTCATCTGCCAGCTTCCTTGGGATCTGTGGATGCATGTGATCCATCAGCTTGTGCACCTTCATCTTCCTTAGGCGGTCTTTAATCTGATCTTCTACAGCTCTCCCAGCCCCTGCCTTTTCTTTCTGCAACTCTGGTGGGGTGGCTAGTGTGCTTGGCAGTAATGACCGAGGCAGAACTTTGTTGAATGACTCAGTCTTCTTCATATCCTAGATAATCAGGTCTCCAGTTTCCTTCTTGAGTGGGTCTACCACTTTCCCTACTCTTCCTTGTACCACCAGCATACCTGTAGGAATCTTTCTTGTTGTTCTTGATGTTCCTGTCAAAGTTTAATTCTATCATGGCTATAGGTTTCATAATCTGCATTTTTCCCAAGTTGTCTATCCCTTTTTCTATCCTCCGTAGGTTTCCTTTTTGTGTTTGAGTTTTTCCAGGAGCTTCTTCTTCATATACACAGGCCTCCTGGAATTTTTGCCAGACTTCCTTTTCGTAAGAATGCATCACTCCTAAAGTCCAGGGCAATAAGCTTGCTTCTTATCCTCCTCACTGCTGCAAGGATCTAGAACTGCACTATTTCATGGTCAGTTCAGCCCAGGCTGCTCTTGAGCTTCACCTTCCTTGTCAACTCATTGTTGGTGAGAACAAGGTCCAGCACCTCTCCTTGTTGGCTCTTCTATCACTTGGAGAAGGCAGTTGCCATCAGTGTATGCTGGGAGCCTCCTGGATTCCCTGAATCCTATTGAGCTGTCCCTACAACAGATGCCAGGGTGTTTGGAGCCCCCCATGGGGACCAGGGCTTCTGAATATGAGGCTGCTCCTGTCTGTCTATAGAGGGCCTCATCCATTTGGTCTTGCTGGTCAGGCAGTCTGTAGCAGACCTGCACTATAATTTCACCTGTCTCTGCCCTCCCTTAATACTGACCCATAAACTCTCAGTTGGTCCCTCATCCATTCCCACACAGAGCTCTGCACACTCCATGAGGTCATTGATATGAAGGGAGACACTCCCTCCTCATGTCCACTGCCTGTCCTTTGTACACAGCCTGTGTCCATCCATTCCAACACTGGAATTATAGAAATCATCCCACTACATCTCTGTGATTCCAGTAAGATCATAGTCCTGCAAGCACGTGCATGTCTCTAATTCCTCTTGCTTATTCCTCACGTTATGTGCATTTGCATGGAGGCATTTAGATATGTCTCCCTATGAGCTGACTTACTAACTGCAGTGGCTGGAATTCTTTTGAACTGTCTCAGCTCTCCTGCTGACCTGCGATCCCTCTCTGGACTGTAAACATCTGTTGCTGGTCCTGGCATGAGACTGGTAGGAATGGGAAGGATTGAGGTTCCCCTCTTCTGGCAATTTTAGTTTAAAACAACACCACTCCTCCCCACACCACTTCTTTGTTTCTCTCTCTTAAATTGATAATTTGAGTTTAAATGAAGGCAATGAAAAATGCTCTTTACAATTAAAACAAGATGAAAATTTAAGGAGGATTTAAGCCTTAAGCAGAACCTCATTATAAAAATAAAAAAAATTAAAAAGACAAGACATTATAAGTTGTGTAAAAACATTTGGAAGGAACCCTATACTTAACAAAAAACCTCATCCCCTCCCCAATTTTTAAATTGATCCACTACATGAAGCACAAAATTAAAGAAATACTTGAATTTTATGAGCATTTTAATATCAGTTTCTTCATTAAAGGTATCAGAGCTCATTGGAAAAGGTTAGTGAAGCCTGGGGATGCTCCAGAGCTACCTCTCCCCCTTTGGCTAGGGATGTGGCCAGACGCTTCAGGCTGCATCTGAAGTGCATTGCTTCTGCCCATTTAACTACTTCAGTACAGCCCAACCAGTGCTGCTCCACAGGAGAAAAAAAGAATGGTCAGCTTTAATATAGAACTCATTGATGTTGGTAAAAGTACACTCACTCCTTAAGGCAGCACTTCAAAATGATGAATCCTGTCAGAGGACAAGAAGGGTCTGTGCATTCACAGCACAGATATCCTCTTGTCCTTTTTCTGAAACACTTTCCTCTGCTAAGTCCTTGCTGACTGTGGTTCATGTGAACATCTTGACTAATTGATTTATGTAGCTTGTCCAGCTGAAGTGAAGAAACTTCTGTGGTTCAGTGTAGAGGCCACAAGATCCATGAGCACCTTGGGGACTGTGGAGACTTCCAGGAACACTTATGCTGACTGCTAGGGAGAAGCCTCTTTCCTGAACGTGCATTTGCAACATAACTAAGAGATTCAGATATTCCTTTGTGAATGATAAGCAGCACATAGCATCCCGGAGGCGAGTAAAACAGCAGGTGTTACATTCCTTGTCAACCCCAAGAAGAGTGTTACATATACTGGAGTGCCATCTACTGGCTCTTTTCCTCTGTAATAGGTAGATAAGAGTGCCAGCTTTGTGTATGCGTGTTAACTTTTTCCAGGACTGTAAGGTAAGTTGCATCCCAAGGAGGATCTCCTGCTTCTCCCACTGCATCCAGGACCCAGATCCCCAGAGACCTTCACCCAGCTCTTAGACCTTCAAAGTCTTCATGTTGGTATATAGGCCAACACTATACATATCTCAGCATCCTAGTTCTTCCCTTGTAGTGCTTCTTTCCACTCCTTACCATTTCTGCTGCCTTTGAAGGTATCTTGGGAGAGAAGCTCAAGTGCCTCCACTGAAACATTCATATGCTGTACACATAAGTAACAGCAAAACAGTTAATCACAGAATCATGGAATTTTTCAGATCAGAAGATAGTCATAAGCATCACTGAGTGCAACTCCTTGCTCCTCTCAGGACTAACCATTCAACTAGAGCATCATTCATAATCTCCTTGATCTGTGATAGATTTGATGCTGTGAACACTTCCCAGGAAAGCATGTTTTAGTGACTGACAATGCTTTCAGTGAAGAATCCTTTCCTAAAGTCTAATCTGAACTTCTTCTTAAGCAGCTTCTTTCCTCTTAAGCAGCTCTGGTTCCCAGAGAGAGGAAGTCAGCATCTCCCCCTCCACTGCTCCACTCCAATGGGGTCCCCCCCGGCCTTCATTTCTCCAAGATGGCAAAAGCCAAGTGACCTCAATGCTTCTCTTAATTCCTGCCCTTGAGTCCTGTGCTGGTTTGGCATTAATTG